>CAOKZL010003648.1:0-79501 GCA_948472985.1 Iguana delicatissima | reverse complement strand
TTTTTTGTATACTTAAATCATTAATGTATGCTTATAACAATCCAAGATTTAAAAATCATAAAATATAAAAATATAAAAATGTAAAATACAGAAGAAAAAAAATTCTACAATCAAATGTCCTTGCTATCAAAATATCTTAACAAACAATCCAACAAGAATGTAATGAGAAAATAATCCACACATCTCCCAAGAGAAAAAAAAAGCCACTGTGCTTTTAAAATATCACTGCCCCCATCACTTCAAATCCGATGCCCTCCACAGTTCAATCAGCTCCAAAAAATAATACCAGATTAATTCCAAATTAATTCAAAAATTATCCAAAGTCCTGTAGTTTAAAAATTGAAATTGAAAATCCTCTAACTTGTCCTTATAAATAATCCCCCAGACAAAACAAGTCCCGCCACTCACCACATAGTTTCAATTCATTACACTTTATAATCCCATTGTTTGCTTTATAAAAGTCTTATGTAAATCCTGTAATATCCACATCTGCAAAAACAATCTCATAAAAGTCTTTTAACTGTTTTTAACTATTTTTAAATCCGTACTATTTGATTGTCTTAGTCTGAACTTTTAATCCACATAATCATTACACGCTTTTCAAATATCTGGGTTTCTACCTTACTCGAAATTCCTGTTACTTGCTGCAGGTCTAAAATTGATGTGGTATTTAATTCTTGAAATCAAGCTAATTGTCGTCTTACTGTATCTTCTCTTTTAAAAGTCGGCGGCGGCACTTGTGCTGCTTCCGTAGCGGTAGCAATGGTGCCATTGTGGTCCTTTGATCCTCTCAGCACCTTCCACTCTTTCCTTCCAGAAAGAGCTTGGTGTCGATTCTCGGATCCCCTTCGGACCTCTTCTGAACCCCCTTTACCGGGGGACGGGTTAGCCGATTTTGATGGTTTAAAACCGGTTGGAAACCATCATGTGATCGCTCGGAACTCAGACACTTATTCCGACGACCACTCACGCACGCCATGTGACCGGAAGTCCAAAAATGCATGAACGTTCATGCAGGGTGGAAAAAATGAATACACATCCAACTATTACTCACCCCAGTATTTTTTTTTCTGATTTATGATGTGATAACCTTTGAAACATAGAGTGCAGGTAATTTTCCTTATTACTTTCCTGAATGTGGGAATTGGTTACTGTAGGATTTTTTTTCTTGCTACCTTCAGTTGAATGATCTCACTGAAGGACAACTTTACTTTAAACTGGGTTGTCAACCAGAGAGGCTCCAGATGTTTCTGTACTTGCAGTTCTGAGAATCCCTATTTGTCATTCCAGGTAGAAGTTGTGGGTTGAGGTTGAGAACATCTCAAGCCTCCCAGGCTGGGCACTGTTGCATTAAACAAAAAACAAAGCAAAACAAAACTGCCTATGATGTTCACAGAAACTATTTACTTCTAGTACTCATCAGACCTAATGCAAAACAGCAGGAGACAAATGGCAAGTGCTAGTTTAATTGGAGAAACAACTACCAAGGACAAAAGGTGAGAGTAGATGAAAGAGAACTCCCTGATAAAAGATTTAGTAAAAAAAAAAAAAAAAACCAGTAAGCACTACAGTGCAATGGGTAAAAAATATGAAAGCCAGTGAAACCACCCAGTGTATATTGTTGTGAGGAGGGGGTTAGGCAAGTGGCCAAAGAAAATATTGCTCTGGATAGTTCTTGTTTCAGTTAGTTCTAACTGTAACATGTTTCCACATATCTTCCCTACATCTTCAATCAAATTCCGTGTATAAGAACTGGTTCCAAACCACACAAACTCAAGAACAATGAAGCAACTTTTTTTTTTTTAAGATACTTCTTAAGTACTGGGTCCCAAGAAGGGGCTAGTCATTCTGGCTATTCAATAGCAAGCAAGTTCTAAAGAAAGGAAAAGAAGGGACAAATTCTCCAAAATACAAAAATTCAATGCAATGTAGCAGAAAGAGGAAGAAATGGCTGACAAGACCCAAGAGAGTTTTGCATAGAATCTGACATAAACAGTACAATGAAATCAGCAAAACTGGACAGCAATGGCCCTGTTGCAATACCTTCCTACCTCTCAGTAACAAATATAAGTGAGCACCCTGAGACTACTCTTCATGTACATACATACACATATATACACACACACGTGTGCACACCTGGGGCTCTCACTGATGCTAGTTTCTGAGAGGTGTGAAGGTGTTGTGACAGGGCCATTGCTATCCAGTTTTATTAATTCTGTTATATTCTTCATACTTTAATGCTAGATGATCAGAAATACACAATTATAAAAAGGCATCTTGAGAAAAAAGCAAAATTATTTATACAGGATTTTTTGGCTTATCTATTGTTTTTAACATACTGTGGATTTTAAAATGGCTGACAGAACAGTAGGAGGATTTCACTCAGGCAATAATGGGGATATTTGTGAAACAGAGCTGAACAGACAAGTATTCTCTCCTGTCTATTATATACATTGGTAACAGCGTGTGACTCTGTCACCTTGTTTGGGCTTTTAAAGCAACCTTGGTATACAATGCCCATGGCGAGGAGAAACAGACCTAAGTCTAGTTGTTAATTTTGACTAGAGTAGTCCCACTGGATTAAGACAACATTTGAGTAAGCTCTACTGATTCAATTGACCTACTTTAATAGAGAGCAATAATAGTTTGAGGCCATTAGGCAACCACGAAAATAAATGAGATCTGCAAATCAACAAATGAAAAAAAAAAAAGGAGATGGGAAGAAAACAAAGATATAGTGCTGAAACTATTGGTTGTTTCCAAGACCAAAGTACTAGAAACAGCTGTGTGGTCTGAATACAAATGAAGCTAATTGAGCTGATTTCATCTTCCCTAAGCTATAGCCTAAATCAATAATACAGTGCTAATGAAGAGAGGCTTCTTTTCAGTACAGAATGTCTACTTCAATGGAGCTGTTAACAAAACAGTGTCTATTCAGTGGATGACCATGCATAAGTCGTCTGTGTTCTACAATACCAGCATTACCTCAATTGTTCAATAGTGACCACCAGAGACTTCTGATATAGGTACTGATAGAGTGATTACCTCCACTGAGTTGCAAACAATAGCTTTGAACTCTAGCTGCAGACAATAGTTTTGTACTCTAGCTCCCCTAGCTACAATGCATGTTTAGGATAAGGAGGCTGGAAATCATAGAATCATAGAAATGTAGAGTTGGAAGAGACCACAAGGGCCATCCAGTCCAACCCCCTGCCATGCAGGAAAACCCTCAAAGCACTCCCATCAAGTGGCCATCCAGCCTCCGCTTAAAAACCTCCAAAGAAGGAGACTCCACCACACTCCGTGGCAGCACATTCCACTGCCGGACAGCCCTGACTGTCAGGAAATTCCTCCTGAGGTTCAGGCGGAATCTCCCCTCCTGCAGCTTGCATCCATTGCTCCTTGTCCTGGTCTCAAGAGCAGGAGAAAACAAGCCCACTCCCTCCTCGACATGACATCCCTTCAAATATTTAAACATGGCTATCATGTCCCCTCTCAACCTTCTCTTCTGCAGACTAAACATACCCAGCTCTCTAAGTCTATCCTCATAGGGCATGGCTTCCAGGCCCCTCACCATTTTGGTTGCCCTCCTCTGGACCTGCTCCAGCTTATCCATATCCTTCTTGAATTGGGGTGCCCAGAACTGGACACAGTATTCAAGATGAGGTCTAACCAATGCAGAATAGAGTGGTACCAATACTTCCCTCGATCTGGACACCATACTCCTATTGATGCAACCAAGAATTGCGTTGGCCTTCTTGGCTGCCGCATCACACTGCTGACTCATCTTCAGCTTGTGGTCTATTAAGACTCCTAGATCCCTTTCACACGTACTGTTAGCCAGCCACGTGTCCCCCATCCTATATTTCTGCATACCATTTTTTCTGCCTAAGTGTAGGACCTTACATTTCTCTCTGTTGAAGTTCATTTTGTTAGCCTTGGCCCAGTTCTCCAATCTGTCCAGGTCCTTTTGAATTTTGACCCTGTCATCAGGCGTATTAGCAACCCCTCCCAATTTGGTGTCATCTGCAAATTTGATCAGCGTGCTCTCTATTCCTTCATCCAAGTCATTAATGAAGATATTGAACAGCACCGGGCCCAGGACAGAACCCTGTGGCACCCCACTAGTCACTTCTCTCCAGGATGAGAATCTGCCATTGGTGACCACCCTTTGGGTACGGTCAGTCAACCAGTTACAAATCCACCTGACAGTAGCCCTGTCCAGCCCACATCTTACTAGCTTCTTTGCAAGAATGTCATGGGGAAATGCAAGTGTAGATAGGCATATTTTCAGAACTGCTGGTCTACACAGTTGTTCCTTATGCAGTCCTGTCCTATGAACTGTTATAGTAAATTCTGAAGGGAAGAATTCGATCTCAATTTCAAAATTGATTTTCTACTAGCAGGATTTATTGTTTAGCATTGAGAAAAACTGTAAAAGAAAACAATGTGCAAGAAATCAATGTGCAAAACAGAAGTGGATCATAATAGAAATTTCTTCCATTTTGACAAACATTGCCCTGAAAGCCCTATGGCATGTTTCCTGAGAATTCTAGTTCCCATGACTAAAACAAAATCCCTAGCACTAAGAGCTTATGAAGATGTTCTCCCTGTGGAAGGGAACATGAGCGACATGCACCTGCCTTCCGCAGGGCAGTTGGCAGTTGTGCTCTTTTTCATGCTATTCTGGGGAAGAAAGCATCTCCATCGGGCTTCTTGTTCTTCTGCATGGCAGGTAAGGACAGGAGTATCACACAATTGCTGGCATTTAATGGATTTAATCCATCGAGCAAATGTTCCATGATTACGATGAGTGGGGGCAGGATGGTAATGGAACTGGGATGACATTGTGCAGAAGCATGGCCCACAGACTGCTGCCATCCTGTCCCCATAGCGAGACTGCGACACCATGTGGAAATGGCCCAACATAGCAATTCTGTTCTGAATTTACCAGGGAGTTGTTGTAAAATAGAAATTCAGAAGACAAATGGATAATATGAATAACATTTTATCTATTCAATTTAAAGAGAAAAGTAGCAAACAATATGTTTATATAAAGATAATATATAAAAGAAAAACATAGTCAAAAGGTTAAAATGAACATGAGCAATATAGTCAAGAAAAAATAGAAAAATACAAAATATATCAAACTACAAAATAACATAATGAAGCAGGATCAAACAGAAAATTATACAAGGACAAACAGCAACAACAGCAGCAGCACATAAAACTCACTAAAGAAAATGCCACTCTTATAGAGGCTTCATAGCTGCTTCGAAAAATAATTTACAGCTGAAGGTCCTCTATCTCACTAATACACAATTGACCCTATAATGATTGAAGTTGTAAGTCTTGTCTATATTCCAACACCCCTTAGCTATGAAAAAGTATCTATATACTTTAGATCAATTGCCATTATAGAGTCAACTGTCTCTTGCATTGTATTTCTTTCATCTACATGCACAATATAACAGCATTTAACTTCAAAGGTCTTAGGATTCAAAACTCTATACCCTTTTCTTCAAGATGGATATCCAACAATGACTCCAATTTCAGCCTGAGGACAAACTTCTCTCTTTTTTTTCTTTTGGAACGTAAGAATATGCTTTAGCACCAAAAGTTTCTATATGCTTTAAACCTGCTTTCCTTCCAAACCATAATTCAAAAGGTGTTTTGCCTATCACTCTACTAAGGATTCTATTATGTAGTAAGTTGCTGTAACTACCGCTTCAGCCAATAATGACTTAGGTAGTCCAGCTTGCGTTAGCATAAATTTAGACATCTCCTGTAATGTTTGATTCAATTTTTCAGAACATTCAGTTTGTTGAGGGGAGTGAGATATAGTTACTTCATGCTCTATACCTTCCTGTTCCATATACCTTTTGAAACCTATATTACAATATTCTCCAGCCCCATTAGCTTGTGGTATTAAAGGTGCTTTGCCAAATCGGTTCTTAACTGCAGCCACATAGTTCTTAAACTTTTCAAGAGTTTCATCTTTACTTTTAACTATATGTATAACTATAATTACTCTTGGATTCTGTAAAGGAAAGAAAATGCTTATTCTTGCCTAGAGATAATGGCATAGGACTCACTAAATCTGAATAAACTTCTTCCAAAAAATTTTTATCTTGTATATTAGATTGTCCTGTATAACTAGGAGCTGTTCCCTTTACTTTTATACAAATTTCACACCTTTCTTTTGCTTTATCACATTTAATGACATTAATTCCATATTCTGTCAATATTTTTTCAATACTTTGCATATTCCTACGTCCCAACTTCACATGCCATCAGTATAGACAAACTTTATGATCACAAACATCTGCCTAATTTGACATACAGGCCTTTCCACATTTGTTACAGTATCATCATTAACATCAATAATATAATGAAACCCGTCCTTTTCATCAATCTAAAGTATAATATCAGTTCTATAATTGATAATTGTTCCTGAGTCACTTTAAATATTACAGTATAATCATTCTTTACAATCCTTCTAGTACCAATCAAGTTATTTGAAGCTTCAGGAACAAAGGCAACAATGTATGATTTACCACTTCATTTTTGGAAGTGAGAACTCTTAAAGGCACAGTTCCAGTTCCAAACACATATAATCTTTGCTGGTTTCCTTGTAATATCTCTGTTCTATTTTCTGTATCTAGTTCATGAAAGCTTTCTCTAAATCAACAAATATAAATGAAACTACTACTATCAAGAAAAAAAATGCCCTTTATCATTTATCCCTTGGTAATCAGATATCTGAAATACTTGATTATTTTTATGAGAATTTATACTATTGTTAAACCTTTGCTTGTACCGTTTATTTGATCTTTCACCATTTGATTTAAAGTTTTCATGACCATTAGAGTGTCCCTGGCTACTAAAAGGTGTTCTACCCATAGAAACACTTGCTTCCTTGGACTTTTGATTTTCTGCACCTTTAAATCTACAGTATTTAGCAATATGTCCAACCCTTGAAAATATATAACAATCTCCTTTCTTTATAGTCAGGTCTTGTTCTCAATACTGATATTTTTTCAGGTATATTAGCGATTGTCCTTTTAAGTCTCTTTAAGTCTCTTAAATAAGCAATTGCGTAATCTGTATCCACTTCTGCTATACACTCAAGCATGGCCTTTTGATTTGCAAAAGAAGGTGGTAAACTAAGCAATATGCAGGTGTGAAATTCAGTGTCAGATATCTCTGCTACTGAAGATTGAAGCTCTGAAACAAGTCCTAACATTTCAACTAAATGCATATCTATACTAGTTCCTTCTTTCATCCTCATGCTATATAGTTTCTCTTTCAAAAATAACACATTCTGATTTGATCTATTGAAATATTTTTCCTTTTAAGGCCACTATATAATTCTTTAGCTGTCTTATACTTAATTACTAATGCACTCTCATAATCTTTTATATAGGAATATATTACCATTAAAACTTTTGGCTTCTTTTATTTTCTATTCATCCTCTTCCAATTGATTTTCAGACATGTCTTGATCTATAACATTTAAACAATCCTGTACTTCTAAGGAAACTCTCAATCTTGCATCCTACATCTGACAATTATCACTATTTAACTTTGGGATTGCAAATAAGCCATTGTTAGGTGCGATCTTGGTCTATAAAAGAGCTATGGAATTGTCATTCGGGGCTCTTGGCTTTGTGGAAATATCCAGCCATTAGCCCGCCCGTAATAAATTTCTCTTTTTCTAACTCTGCGGTCTCTGTGTTCCCTGGCCTCCTGCAACAGCAGAAGAATCCTCTTTTCTGTAGGTATTAATGCAGAAACTGGACATCAAATCAAACAAGCTCGAATTGCATATTATATTTCAGATCCTGTCCTTAGCATAGAGTCAGGCTGAATGGTTTCCAAAGGTACTGCTAATGCTACAATTTTGAGATTTACCTCTGTATCACAATATTTTCTCATTCTCTCAATCACCCACCCTCTCTTTCTCCACTCACTGCAAAGAAACATAAATTATGTCTTGCGAAACTAGCATTTCCTCTGATCAGCAGTCAGGAACTGTAGGGAAACGTCCACTGCAGCTTTTCCTTTTTATGTTAAATTGTCCAGGAAAAAAAGCCAATAGCAATGCTGGTGCTTCTTCCTTACATCAGCATTTTTTAAAATGTTTGGGTTAAAAGATCAAAATAATCAAATGTTTAAAAAGAAAGGAACACAGAGAAGAAAAATGGCATATGTTATCAGTGACAGTTAAGATGGCCCAATTAGACACTTGACTGTTATTTTTACAGTGTAATTTGTTGCTCATTACTTTTATTAGTTGTTTTTAAAATAAAAACTCATCTTATTACTTGTTGCTTATTATTTGAGGAGTAACATGTTATTAATGCACTAGTTCTTTAATTACTTTAGAAAATAAAAATCACTACTGACGATAGATATATATCTAACTTCAAAGTCATTAGCTGTGAGAATAAGTTAACATGCCAAGGATATTTTCAAACCATAATCCTGTAATGCTGAAGCTGAAAAGAAAGAGAAAGTATTTCAACTAGAAACTCGATGAATATCTATTAAGGAATTATGCAATGGTTGAAAAAGCTAAAAGGAGAACTAAAGAATATCTTGGTGAAAACTTAGATAGAGGAACATATATTAAAACAGTTTTGAATGCTGGGAAAGCTGCAATGCAAGGAGGGTTTTTTGTTTTGTTTTATACAGCACAGAATTAAAAGAGAATCAACAAGAGTGAATACAGAAAATTATTGAAGAATTTCAAAAATAAAATCAGTTAAAGAAGTTCCCAAGCAGGTTGGGAACTCTTCAAAAGATCAAAATTTTGCAAACACAGTTCTCAATGTTGGCAATGGAAGAGACTGAAATAAGATAAAGTTTATGAAACATAAATATTTTGAATCTGCCAACAAACCAGAAAAATGGTTACCTTATAGAATAAGGAAAGAATGTTGTTTTATAAATCGGGACCAAAGTTTCCAACCCTTTTATGAGTGCCTCCAAACTTGCTTTTTCAAGGGGGTTATTCTCCCACTATTCTTCAACTGGATAGTGGGTTCCCATTCCCGTAGGGTGGTCGTCTCTCCTCCAGAATGAGGAAAATCAATTATGGGTTTATATGATGAAGATGAAATGGTGGTGGATAATGGCAACATTCTGAAATTTTTTCACAAGTGCTATGCTGATTTATTCGAAAGGAGCCAAATTTCAAGGAAAAAGATTGAAGAAATCTGTCTTTCAACCATAAATAGCTATACTATTCTATAACCAGAATCTGGTAATTTTTCTTTTGTCTTAAACTTACAGGGTTTTGTCTTTGTCTTTGTTTTGTTTTGGACTTTTTGCAGAAAACCCAGTGGTTTTGTGCAAGTAAACTTTTTACAGGAAGTCCAAAGAGATGAACAATTTTTCAAAAATGTGCACTAACTTACATAATATCACTTTTGGTATTTTTCATTCTCAGTGTAAAAATGAAATAAGGGTAGATTTGCCTTCCTAGTACTAATTATGTCAGCCTGACTCACTTACTCATCTACTTGACCGCTTGTTTCTTGTCTTGTTGCAGGAGAATTGTGCTGTTTCAATTTGTCTGATAACAGCAACGCGACAGAAGCACAAATTAACAAACTGCACGAAGTAGTAAAGGATATAAATGAAGGGGATGATAGCTGGTGGAAGTGGCTCACATCTTGGTTACCAAACCTGAATTGGCTAAAAGCATTGTTTGTAATTTTGTTGCCAGTAGTGTTAATATTCCTGTTTCTGTGTATATGCTTTCCTTGTTTTATATAATGTATAAGTAATATGCTTCAAATTACTTCCAGTAAGACAGCAGCTCTGTACGCTTTGATGGCTCAGCCTGACACTGTTCTATGATATAACGTCACAAAATGCAATAATTGTTTAGAAATTATGCATTTAAGGGGGGAAATGATATTGGTATGAATTAGAAATAATAAATTAGAAATATAGTAGAAGCTGGGGGCTTAGGTCAGAGGAACGGAGAAAGATTTAAGAAAGGTAAAAAGGTCACGAGAGCCAATGTATCACGTAGCTAGGATGTTGATCACGTAGCCAGAGTGTTGTTTGCTTATTGACTGGCTGCGGTAATTGCAGATTGTAGATAAGCACTTTCTGGGGTCTGAGTGCGGGGGTAATTAGCTAGTAACAGCATGTGGTATTTGTGACCCTGGAGGGGCGGACCAAGATATGCCTGCGATCTTTGCCTATGATCTTTGTGTATGCTGTGAACTTTGTCTATAAAAGAGCTGTGAAACTTGAATTCAGGGCTTTTGGTCTTTTGGAGACATCCAGCCAAAAGCCCGCGTAATAAATTACTCTTTTTCTTGCTCTGTGGTCTCTGTGTTCTCTGGGCTCCTGCAACCGTCTGATAGCTGGAAAAGGAGATATCCCACTGCTGTGTACATGAGCCTAGGATGATCACAAATTCCAGCACACATTCTTTGCAAGACAGTAGCTGAGGAAGCAGCAGCAGTGACCCAGAAAGTGAGCAAAAGGAGAAGGGCAAAATAGCATACCAATGTTCAATTTGCTGGCACACTAGAAGCAGATATCAATATAAGAGCAAAGTACAATTCATTCATAGTGCAGCAGGCTTTCAAATTTTTCATATTCTTCATGTTTTTGCTCAGACCTGGCTATGTAAGCATTCACATTAACACTAGGTAAAATTGTTCTGCTCAGCTCACATTTGCCATGCTTAATGCTTACTTTGAAGTGCTTTAGATAGCTTTAATTAAAGACCGTAATAGAGAAATATATTAATACCATGATACATCAATATTAATTAAGAAATTAATTCTGCTTGGTCACCCTTTGGCACTTGCTGTGTGTGCTGCTCAACATTTAATATACTTTGCATTCACTGCTACTCTTTATGCCATATAAATTAAAGCAAGTGAAAGTGAGTTCTTTCTGTCAGCTCTGTCCATCTGAGAAATGAAGGCAACAGCTTTTCACCTCAAAGCTCAAACATCATGAGCAGACTGATGCATAAAGGACAGCACATGCCGAGCTGAATCACATCAAATTAATAACCAGGCAACAAGTAAATGAAATGTCAAGGCACCACAGCAATTGACTATCCATTTAGTACAACAACATGGTGGAATCTTAATTAATAATCGTGACTGCTTGAGAAGAGGCAACAGGTTGCCTTCTTGGTGAAATTGCTCTTGTTGCTTTCTACTTGTCCATTTTTGCAGGTGTCATATTTAATGTGAATTCAGAGCTTGGAAGTAATGTGTTAAAAGTAACAATATTATTTTAACTTTTTTTTTAAGGAATGAGGGCCATTATAATTACTTTTTAATGTACCAGCAAAGGCTACATAGATGTTACAACTTCCATGAGTACTTTTAATTGTTAAGGCAAAAACATTACTTTGGCAAGTCCCAGGTTTTAGTCATATTTCATTATCTTCTGACTATTTTTTTTAAAAAAAATAGCATTAATAGTAATTTTTTTAAATGTTACTTGAGAATTAGCATGGTGTAGTTGTTTAAGTGTTGGACTATGACTCTGGAGATTAGGGTTCACCAAGGGGACCCACTGGACGATGTTAGGCAAGTTACATTCCCTCAACCTCAGAGGAAGGCAACAGCAAACTGCTCTGAACAAATTTTTCCAAGAAAACCATACGATAAGTTTGCATTAGGGTCATCATAAGCTGGAAAGAACCTGAAGGCACAAAACAACAATGTGCTACTTGTAACTTATGAGCAGTGAGTAATGCATTCCTTGGGGAAAATAAAGTCAAATTAATAAACTGCTGCTTTTTGGGAGTAACTTTTCCAAGTTCTGGGTAGTTCATTTGTTACAGCTCCTTCCCTAACGCAGCAGATTTCTTATCAAAATCTAGTGACGCTTTTCTTTATTTGAAGGATTTTAAAAAGTAGAGTGGAATGGATGGCTCATGAATTCTGGATTAAGTCCAGGGAACAATTTACCAGGAAGTTCACTGTTGTTCACTATTCCGAAATGGATGAAAGCTGTTCAAGATCTTTTGTAAGATGGATGCTGCACCCATAAAGTGCATGTGAATTAGATGTAACCCTGAAGTTTATTGCCAGCAAATTCAATTTTCTTGTTTAGTCAGTTGTTTTAATTTACTCATTGCATGTTTAGAATGGCCAGTCAACTAAGTTCTTCAGTGATTGTACACATAAAAACATAAAGTGCAGTTTTTAAATAAATAAATAAAAATAGAAAAGATAAAAACAGAATGTTACTACCAGCAATATATAATAAAACCTCATGTGAAAACAAAAGTAAAGGAAGAAACTAGCATCAAGTACAAAATGCGAAGAGATAAAAGAACAAGCATTCCTAAAATGCTTGGATAAATAAAAAAGGCTTTCACCTGATGCTGAAAAAGAGAACTAAGTGAGGAAACATACCACAGACAGCTTGTCACAACTACAAAACAAACAAACAAAGAAGGAAACAAACAAACAAAACCCCTCTCATTCATAGCCACCTTCTTAAACTGAGTTGGCAAAGGAAAAACCCTCAGCTGGCTAAATATGGAAGAATTTAAAAAAAAAAAGGAGGGGGTCAGGTAACCTGGGAACAAGGACCTGAGCAGCAGCTAAGGGAAAAACAACCAATTCAAACTGTATTATATGAGTACAGTCACACTTGATTAGTTCATGCTGATTGGTTAAACCATTAAATTGTTGTGTAAACGTGCTCTAAAGAAAATGCAGACTAGTACTGTTGGTGAATTGGCAGATCATATTTAGAAGGAAAGCCATAAGATATCTGCCTGAAGCCTTGTAAATAAAGGTTATGAGTCTCAGTGTATATAACTCTGAAGTTTTTGTTTCCTATGAGCTGTGATTTCTGATGGGAGGTAAAGGGCAGGTAGAATCAATCAAAGAATCCACAGTACTGAATTTGCCAGATCTGTTAATAACAGGGTATCTGAGAGGTCTCTCACACATAGGGTTGTCAATAAGCCAAAGCCACCTTCATGAAACAAAACAATAATATGAGGAGAGTCCTGTGGATACCTTGGACTGCCAAAAAGACAAATAAATGGGTCCTAGAGCAAATCAACTCCAAATTCTCTCTAGAAGCCAAGACAACTAAAGCTGACACTATCATACTTTGGACATACCATGAAGGGACATGAGCTCCCTAGAAAAAACAATGATGCTTGTCAAAGTAGAAGGCAATAGGAAAAGAGGAAGACCATTTTATAGGTGGATAGACTCAATCAAGGAAGCTACAGCCCTGAGTCTGCCCCCTATTTATGGGATTGCCATAAGCTGAAGTTGACTTGATGGTAGTAAAAAACAAAACAGTAGAAAACAACAAACAATACTTCAGAACTGCCCAATCCAGTACAAATACTTTAAAATAATTCAATTTGAACTCAGGATGAACACTTATTAAGAGCTTATAGGAAGTTTTTCAATAATAAAAATTCCCCACTATAGACCTGGAGATATAAAAATGTAAGGCTATATGCATATTATATATGCATATTATATATGCATATAAACGGTAAGCAGAATTAACAGTGTCATCTTCTTAACGGCAATAAAAACTTAGCTAACTTCTGAGTGCCCTCAGAGAAAACAAAAAAAAATCCTCTGTGCCCATAATAATCTGTCCCAGTTCAGAAGACAGACAGAAAAATGGCACCATACATCTCTATCTCAGTAATAAACATAAATAAAATACATAAGAATATAAACCGAAGTACAAGCCAAACCAGTTGGTATTAGATGCCGATGGTATAAATTTTAGGCTAGCTAGTTAGAAGCTCCTGTTCAACTGAAAATTTTTTGAATCTACTTGGGCTCCAAGCTGCTACTCCACTTATTAAAATGAAGCACAGTGTGAAGTGATAGACTCTGATTTTTCATTTGCTGCTGGCTAGTGTATGAGTTCTGATGCTTCATGAGGCCCTAGCGTGGCCATCTAGTGGGAAGCATTTGGGAGTACTGACTTCCATTTGAATGGGTGTCCTGTAACTTGTCCAGAATTGTATTTATTGAAACCAAAAAACAAAAACCCTAAGCCTGTTTGTGTGTGCCTGCACCTTTTAAAAAGAATGACAATGGAGCATCCATTCAGTAGACACTGTATCTTTTCTTTCCAGAGAAGTAGGGAGCCAAATCCTAGAATTGAATTGGTTATATAGCAGGTTTTTCTTTCAGTGTTCTTTGTGAGATAAGTAGCATGGTTTAATATAGTGCTACTCATGCTGGTTCATGAACCATCTGCTGCTGTATGCTGAAAAGAAAGAAAAAAACTGTAGCCAATGTTCACAAGAATGGTACTGGTCCATGACACACTGGGGAAAAAATTAAGATAGCTTAAGAAACACCACTCTAATGTATTGTTATAATGTGATATTTTGCTTGGTTAATATTTGCTCTTAAATTGTCCAATTGAGCAGAGAATTGAATCCTGGTCCCAAAGGTCATAGTCCAACATTCAAACTGCTGCACTGTTCTGGCTCTCACAGTTTCACAGCAGCCCTGTTTTAATAGTAGACAGCACAGACATGCATCACACCTATAACATTACTCTGAAGAACGACCTTTTAGAACCAAGCTTTTGGGTCTGTGATGAGTCACATGGCTGCGTCATTAGTTGGCACTGTCATCTAGAGCATGCCAGCCTACTGTTGCTCTCCAAATGGGACAGAGGATAGGCATGCAGGGGGAGCAACACAAGACAGATGGCACTGCTCCCACCTTAGGCAGCTGGACTGTTCAGGCTGTCACTGAAAACTATAAATGACAAATGACTGACACCTATTTTGTCCTATGTGGCCTATTCTATATTGGGTCAACTTTCTCAGAGAAACTGGAGAATTTCAAGCCAACATGCTGAGGAAAGACTTAGATTTGGAGGTGCAAGTTCCCTCTTTGGCAACAGCTTTCATTGTGTCTAATACAAGAGTCATCAACAACATTAGGCTGGTCTTATAGGACATAGTGGCATATACTTTTAAAGAAGTGAGATATAACATTTAGAAATAAATTCATAACTGTAGAATATGCAATATTAACATATTCAGCCAACATTTAAATTCAATTTAGGACTATATGAGGCAGATAAGAGAATATCCACTATCACTTAGAGCTGCATGTGATAATGGCATGACATTTTAATCTACCACTAATCTTCTTTTGGTAGTGATTTGATATGCTTTCAAAACAGCAGACTGAAAAAGACAGGTATATAGAATCCATTGCCTCTCTCCTGAAATCCAATTGGAAATTTCCAATAACCAACTCTGTCTAGCTTTGCAGTGCTCAGACTACCCATGTGTGCATCTTGTAAATGTAGGCAGTCTTATCTGCTCGATAACACTCTGAGAAAACGAGCTTTATATCAGTGGTAACCTCAGTAACTGAAGAAAAACACATGCTGTCAAGAGATTAGAAGAACACTGTGATTTTTCTCTTCCTTTTTTTAAAAAAAACCCACAATGTACGCAACTGCAGCTATAACATATCTCATAACTTGTGTGTGTGTGTGTGTGTGTGTGTGTGTGTGTGAGAGAGAGAGAGAGAGAGAGAGAGAGGTAGAGAGAAGCTAGATTATTTTTCATTCATTTTGATTCCTTTCTAGAGAAATTCTTAATGTGGGGGGTAGAAGTTGGGATTAGAAGTTTTCCTAACAATGAAATTGATAAAATTGGTTATTTTATTGTTAAAGAAATTGATTGTTTAATGGCAATGTAATACTTGCTAAACAAATATCCCCATATCAAAGTAAATACATCATAGCTCTGCAGCAAAGGGCATGTTGACCTGCTCTGTTTACTGATCTGTTTACCAAGACAATCTGTTATCACGTAACCTGTACCAGAAACAGAAAAACCAATAATCAGTGTGCTCAAGCTTCTACCAGTCTCCAGCCACAGCCTTTCAGAATTTTTCTTTTTCTATCTCCTGCTTAAAGATCCTGCCTCCCTTAGAGCTAAGGCAGATTTTTGGGGGAAAAAATCAAAAGACAAATCAATTGTTTTTTTTTTATACAAAAGACTTTATTCTTTAAAATTACACAACAAACAAACAAACAAACCAAAACAAAAATAAATAAATAAATAAATGCAATAAATAAATAAATGCAATAAAATAGACAAACAAAAACACAACATGCAGTTATAATATACAGAAACATACTAAAACATGCAAAGAATTTACATGTCGTTTCCACACTGGTTTTCCATAATATTTCATCTCTTCACAATTTAATTTCTTTATACATAAGTACTGGAAATGTTTTCACTTTGTGTTTCCAACTTCGGCATTAGAGTCTATTATAAATAATTCTACTTCAATCTTGGTCTTTTTCTTCTAATTTAACCTCAATCCTTAAGTATTTTTTTTTTCAATAATCTGTATTTACCATTTCACTATCATACCACAAATTCTTAAAATACTGTAATATTTTTTCCCATTGTTTGTAAAGAAAAGACAAATCAATTGTAAGCAGATAGTGGACTTCATGTTTTTGAAAATTGCTAAGTGAATAAAGTTGCTCTCTCCCTCTAGAAACTTATCCACTGTACAAGGTATAGCAATGTAGACAGACCTCAGGTGTGAAAACCTGCAGGTTTACTTTTGGCTCTCAGGCCAATCAGCCAGTGAACCACTGCAAACATGTGCCATAAATCATAACTGCTGGTGCATGCATAATCCTACATGCCACTTTGGATTACCTGTTTTTGGCACTAAGCAATGGGAAACCACTGTCCCTGAAATTAATGTCTCCTTCACTTAACAACCCTTCATTTAACCTGATGAATTGCACTATTTTTGAAGGGTTAATTCCAGAATTAGATTTTTTTTGTCATTGTCTTTGCTCTTCATTTATAGTTCAATGTAATCATAGACATTATGTCATTAATACTAAAGGGAAACAGGTTAAAAAACAAACAAATAAACAGGTATCTGTATTGTTCTGTTCTGAAGATATCCATCCAATCTGCCATACTCAGAATAATTTTGACAACCTACTCAACCACCCTATTATGTGTTGGTATGGAGGGGGGTGATAACAGGAGGATGAATTAACTGAATACAATGCCAACTGGGAGTGGCATTAAGCTATATTTAGCTTCCAATCCTAAAGGAGGGGGCAGGAGGGAGGAAGTAGGGCTCCAGTCTCAAAGATTCCAACATGCCTAAAGCTCTGTAGGGGAAGAAAATGAGTTGTATGTGTTCCGTTGGCATGTCTACATTTCTCTTCTTGTTGCAGTGTGGTTGGTGCCTAGAGGTCTTTGGATTCTGGAGATCTTGCACATCACCTTCGCTCACCATCACATACTCCTAAACAGCAGATCTTGGGACTTAAGGTTGGAGTTCTGACTGGAGGGGAAGGAACCACCCCGGAAACTTCTGCAATGGCTAGGAGGGGTCAGAAGGTGGCTTTGATGTCAAATCTTCCTGCTAAGGTTGGATTGCTCTAGAGCATCATCTAAGATTTTAGAGGGGGAGAATCACTCTTCTCTAACACTCCTTGGGATGGATTCTCAGAACCATGGAATCGTAACCTTACAGTGCAACTCTATGGGTACTTACTCAGAAATAAGTCACATTTTAGGTGGATTTGATGTGGCTTTCTCCTTAGTATGTGTGCTGAAGATTTAAAAACTGCCATCCTGAATGTATGTATTAGAGATTACATTTGAACTAATTAGCTTTCCACTTAGACTTCAATGCTCACTTAATAGCATGGACTATTGGCTGCATTTTCTCATACTTTGGCTCATTCATGCTCACATTTCTTGATGTTGCTGTTGCTGTGTTCCTTCAAGTTGTTTCCAACCTATGGCGACCCTAAGGCAAACCTATCACAGGGTTTTCTGGGTATGAGAGTGTGCGACATTCTTAAGGTCACCCAATGGGATTCTGCGGCTGAGCAGGGAATCGAACCTTGGTCTCTAAAGTTGTAGTCCAACCTTCAAACCACTACACCATACTGGCACTCTATTGATTCACTTATTGTTAATTATACTGATAATAGAAAATTGATTGTATGAACTGACATTCCTCAAAAACATTGGGTGTGACATAGTGTAACATTTTTCTCTGTTTGTAATGGACCATTCACATGTGCAAGTCATCACTAAAACTTCATTCTCCAAGTGATGAATTAGTACATATGTGTGAACCAGGTTTAATGTCTGCACACATTCATATAATTCATGGTTTGAGGGTAACAGTTATGTACAAACATGAGACACATGCATAGACAGGCACACACAACCTGACAACAACACTGAAAAGGGGGAGCAAAGGGGACAATTCACATGTCACATAAGAAAGAAGATATTTCTTTCCTCTTCTCCCCCCCACAAAAGAAAGGGGGAAGGGAAGGGAAAGAAGAAAAACCATCAATAGACCTGAATTTGGACAACAGAAGTTAACTAAACAACATCAACTTGACATGGAGCAAATTGTCATTAGAAGAAGTTTCTGTTAATATTTTTGTCCTACCCCCACATTTGTTCCTACAGGTAGGTACCAATTTCCTGTGCATGGCTGTCTCATTGCTTTATTGATTGCCTTTGAGTCTGGGATAATGTTTGTGCTTCAGCAGGGAAATTTTGGACTCTTATTTTCATCTTTTCCTTTTTTATACATGTACACAAAAATTATCACTCCAGAACAGATTAGCCAGCTTTGTTAAGCTATGTGAGTTTATGCTTGCACATCTCTGCTTCTAGTTTGCCTGCTGTGACATAACATTGGGAACTGAAAGGGCACTGCAGCATACAAAACTGCTGATTCCTGAAGAGAGCTACTCCAAATAGGATTCTCTTACTTTCCATCTCACACCAATTTAGGAGAATGTACCAGTCAGCACTCAGGTTGTACATTGTTCTAGTACATGTTGATGCCAAACACAAATGCTTTGACTTGGGTTAGCAAGCCAGCAAGCAACCGATTCATACTCTGAAGCTATTTCTCTGTCTTTATTTGAACTGCTAGATTGTTTCAAGTACCTTAAGGAATTTTACAACACTTCCATACATATGTACTTGCTCCCCAAGAGAACATTGCAAAGAATTCTGAGTCTGGAAAATAGATTTGTCATTAGGGGGTCAGCATTTTCATGGATTAAGATTTTTCAAATCTCAAAGTTCTTTCCAACTCAACTATGAAGAAAGATGGGGAGGGGGGGATTCTTATCCAAAATTCTCATCCTATCCCTACTAGCCAAGCTCATTTGGCTTTATTCCGTGTAAACTGATAGTGTGCCCTAAAATAAATACTTCCCTACAGCTGAAACAAGCACATTCAGTAATGGTAGACACACTTTCTTTAAGGGAAACATGTCTAACAGAACTTCACAGTGAGAAGCCTACAATACGATTTCAAGGAACCCTTGGTTTATCAGATTATAATCTGGAACTATTGCTCATATGAAGATATTGTTTGCCTTCTGGATCTGGAACTATTGCTCATATGAAGATATTGTATGCCTCCTATTGTCATAAAACTTGTTCCTCTGATGTGCTCTTCTAGTCTGTAGTCTGGAACTCACTTCACAGAATTCAAGATATATTTAAATCAGTGAGAATCACTTTTAAGTAAACATGTTTTTATAAAGTGCTTCATATAACCCAAATGCAAAAAGATCTAATGAAGGATTAAGACATTGCACTGAGGAAATTAAAGCAAATTAAAGTTAGTATTAACCCTTTAATTCCTTCCTTTCATAAATTTGTATCACACCTTTCAGTGTAAAGTGTTTACAAGGCAATTAACAATATCTAAAGTAAAATAAATAGATATCACAAAAATATAATGTAATGCAAGGCATCAGAAAATTAAGAGGAGTTGATAAAAAGTAAGGGAAGGGTGAGAATTTTATTCAGTTATGAGAACTCACAAAAATTTGCAAATTTCTTCATACATATAATAAAAAGGGAAAAAATTGAATGAGAAAGAGAAACTGACAGATTTGCCTATCAAGGCATAAGATTTTGTGTGCTTAGCTCTTAACAGTATGCTGATGGTTGAAAATTCTGTTCAGTTCATTTTTGACTTACTGGTGATCAACATGATGATTTGGGCTTTCCCCCCATGGTTTGTCATTTTTCTATTATTATTTTCAGGTCTTACAAATGATTCATTCAATATTCTGGCACAAAGATTTCACTCATGGCCAGATTTCACTTGTGGAATGGGTGTAAGCAATGCTCAAAATGTACTGTAGGACATGACACTCTGTGAACCTACACTGTATCCATTTTTTTTTAAAGTTGTGTAGTTAAGGATTCAGTATTCATAAATGTACGTACAGTCATAAAAGGCCACCATTATTCTTTTTGGACAAAACTGAAGGCACATTTCACTGGACAAGAACTTGAAAATTATTCTTCCAAGTTCTAGGCTTATCTTGGTCTAAATACACACATATACATACACACATGCACATGTGCTTGCACCTACACATGTGCCCATGTGCACGTGTGCACACACACACATTAAGGGACAGAAGGAATATTTGAATGCTCAAGTAAAAATGAGAAAGAACAGTGTCTGAAAACTCCAACAGGGAGAACATTCCTTAAGCTCCTATTCAGATTTTTCCCCATATTTCTCAAATAGACTTGATAACTATTCCTATTCTCCAAACCTGGATTAATCTATTTTCTGTCCCCCACCTCAGCCAAGAGTATAAAAAGAGAGCCAAGTGATGAGGTTCATTGTCACAGGCTATGCTCTGATAGTGGGTGCAGCACATCAGTGGCGGAGCTTGGAGTATGTGGAGGAGGGCAGGGCTATGGTGCAAGGATGTGTGGCCACTGTACGCAGAGGCATGGCTGCGGTGTGTGGGGGTGTGGCTATGGGCCAAGACGGCCCCAAAACATTGCCAGCTGGGGCAAATCGCCCCCCGCTCCCATGTGACTGCAGCACATGGATGTTTGCACTGTGAACCAGCTAACAGAGCACTAGTGGTGAAAGCTACAGCCCTGCCTTTATATGTGACAGGGACAGACAAATGGGGAAGCCAGGTGAATATCCTGGAAGGATATAGTCTTATGATCCTTTCTTTCCTTCCCACTGCTCCTAATGCCATGCAGAGTGGAAGAAAGCGAACCAAGTGATGATCTTGAAAGGCTACAGCCTGCCAATCCTCCTTCCCTCGTAACATTCTTTGGAAGAGAGAAGTGGAAACCAGGATTGCTATTGACACCTGATCCATACCTGCTTCCCCCAACGTCACACACTTTGACAGGTGAGCAGAGGATCCCTGTTGCCGGAGAATCTTCCCATGAAACACCTTTAAAAATTGCATAGTTTTTGAGGACATCTAGCAGCAGAAAGAAAATTGATTAAAATTGTGTATTCATTCTTTCTTGCAAGCATGAATAATTGAACACAATGCAGATGCACACTCAAACAAACACGTCTCCTAGTGTTCCAGTGCCTTCCAATTCCTTACCCTACCCTTTGCTCAATGCTTTCTTGGCAATGGAGATTTTTTTTGGAGGCTCATACATCTGTTAGCCTGCCCACCTTGGAACATCATCAGAGAATCACAATTCTAAGTAAAAAAAAAGTCTTTGGTGGTAATTTATCCAGAAGGGTCAAATTACTGATCTTAAAACCTCTTGATCTTTTTAGAATAAGTGTGCAAAAGCATGTGTGCAGCTGGAAGGTGCCGGGGAGGGGGGCGAGTTGATGCACAAGTGAGAGAGAAAGTGAGTTCAAAACATTGACTTTTTAATTGGAACAACTTGGCATATGTTAGATGTTTCTCCAAAAACTCTAGATAAAAGGTTATCTTTTTCAAGTACAAGTCAGGTGGATCTTCAGAGCTAACAGCATACTCATTTTACTTTCGCGTTACCCATATGCCAGCTGTGCCATAACACATTTGCACTTATATTTCACCTTGGCAAACTTTCTAACTTGCAGATGAACCACTGGATCTCTTGTTTATGTTGTATCTCTCAACCTCAAGATAAATGTAAACTTGCTGTGTGAGGCATTCTCCTATACTGTAATTTCCTTTTTTTGAGCAGCTATTGCTCCTTCCTTGTATTCATAGCAATTTGTTTACAATTCTGAATTACAGCTTCCAGACTATCTCCTAGCCACTTTTAATGGCTGGAAATATGCAAAAGGCAGATGCTGTCTGTTTTGGCAGGCTGCCACTTCCTTTCCCCAGGTGTTCAGGTCTGTGACAATCAACTCACACTCACTTCAAGAGGTATTACAACTTAACACCAGGTGGGCATGTTCCATAGATAAGTAGGCTCATTACCATTTATCCCTGTAAAACTAAAATTGTTCAAGGTTAAACAGAAATGAAGGCAGCAATTCTCCCCCTCCCCCATTAATCATCTTCCTTCTGTAATCTTTTCCTGTGTAGCAGTCTGAAGTACTGGAAAGTGTTTAATTTTAATTAGGAGAACACTCCTCAGTTCTCTTTCTTGCATACCACAACACACACCTTTCTCCTCAAAAGAACAGCAAGAGGCAACCATTTGGCAGAATGAGGCAGCCACCTGAGGCAGTAGATTTTGGTTATGAGAGGGCAGTAGTGATTACATTTGTTTATTATTATATTTTATTTCATTGTCAAGAACAGGGAGAAGTGCCTGTTGTCTGACTTTGAGGAATGTTTACTTTGACTCAGGGAAAGGAAGCACCATTCACTGTTTTGCCTCAGGCGGCAAAATGCCTTAGGCAGATCCTGACAAGAGTCTTTTTTAGACATGTGTTGAAGGGCAGACATTACACGTAACAGGAAACATGAGGCTACTGCTCTCCAAAAGCAATTCACTCTGTCAACTGTCTCCTTGAAATATCTAATACAAATTGTATTAGTAACCTGCCATCACAGCAAGGTGCACTTCTCAAGGCTTTGGGATTTTGACTATTTCGACTAACACTCCCAGCACCGCCACCCCAAACAGCATGGTCAGGAATAACTTTTCCAAGTCTTGGTCTTTTCTTGCTTGTATCCCACATGCTGCTATTGTAGGCAGGGAAATCTATGAGTACAGGTTGAACAACGCCAGACCATAGTAGAAGTAGAATAGCACATTTTTAAGAGGGAGAAGCTCACCTGACATACAGCTGTACCATGTTTGCTGTCTAACATATATTTCTACTCCTAAGCCTTTTTGTACTAGCAAAATTATATCAGGATCAAGAAGAATTGGAAGTCTTCAAAACTTTCCAATACTTCAGCCTGAAGTGAAGACTAAGCAAATTGCAGGTGCATGTCACATTCCAGGTCAGGATTATAGCATTTCATCCATATGTACCATTACACATTTGCTCTTGTGTTTCACCTTAGGAAGCTTGTAGCAGAGGGCAAAAGTTCATCTCTATCTCCTTGCTTTGGTCTTGAGGTGCAGATGGAAAAAATATTTGCCATTACTCCTTTCCTGACTAGAAAATGTGTCCATCAGTGCTTGGGAAGACCAGTTGAGAAGTGGCCAAAATTTTGCACAGTTTTCATTCAGTATGTGCACATCCCAAAATGCTTCAGGAAATTAGTCTACACAGAAATGGGGGGGTATTGCATGAGAATTGTGGGGCTTTACACAAAAGACAGTGACTCCAAACAATCATGTGTGTTTTTGTGTTAGACTGCTGGAGGGGGGTTTTGTGTGTAGAAAACAGCAATCTTGCACAATAAAAGTCTTGCACAAAAAAAAATTGCACAAAAACACTAGCTACATGGTTTTGCTGTGCAAGATTGCTTTTTTAAAAAAATAATAAAATAAAATAGAAAACAGCAATCTTCCACAAAGTCACATGTGGTTGTCTGGATAGTATTTTTTGTACAAAAACCCATAATTCTCCTGTAAAAATCCATGTGTATTTCTGGACAAAATAATTTCCTAAAACACTTCAGGATGTGTAAATAGCTGAGAAAAACTGCAGAAATACTCATTTTCTCTGCACTTGGGGGAAAGCTATGGAAAGTCCTTATTTCAGTTGGGAGGACAAAATAGTTGAATATTAAGATCACTATCTTGAGGTGGATCAGCTCTTTGTTGAATACTTTTGAGAAAGAACAAAAAACTGATTTAGCTGCAATTGTATGCTACATATTAAATACAATGTTAAGGTTGACCCTTATCAGCAGTGATGTATATTCCCAGATCATTTTGTTCCCTTACTTTTTAAGAAGTCATGTCCCTGTTGTCCTCAGTGCCTTCAGGCTGTAATTGATCTGGGTTCTCTGGGGGCAGAAATGTTCCTCTCCCAGGAGCAGCCCCATCTTTTCACTTTGGGATGATTTCACAACCACCACTGCTGCTGTGTAAAAGCTGGTTCCAACACTCAATGGACCTCTCAAGTGGTTGTTGTGGCTTCCAGTCATTGAAACAGTCACCTTACTATGCATGCGGCATCATTAGTACCACGTGGTCCATGGCCCACAGCAGAAGGTGACATCCAGTGTGTTGAAGCACTCCAGACAAAGAAAGCTATTGATCCTGCAGGAATTAGCAACCTTTGCAAGGCTATACTCACAAATTAATAATTTGCATGTTACTCTATAGGAGTTTATATATAAGAATATATTTTTCATGTCAGGTGCCTCTCTCCTCCTGTATGACTTCAACCCACAGCAGTTTTCTTTCTGCCTCTCTTCCTTTAGCTCAACTGTCAATTATATGTAAGGTAAATTATGAATAAAACTACTTTTATGTTTTACAAATAAAACTAAGCTTATTTTTTTTCCTTTCTGCCCTACTGTGTGAGTGGGTTTGTGAGTTGTTTGTTGTTAAGCTACTGCCTTACCAAATGGATGATTTGAGAGAGCTACTGTTATCTTTCACATTTCCTAACAGGTCTACCTGCTGGGGTTCTCCACCCAGCCATGGCAGTATTTGCTGCTTCTGCTGCCCAATCTCATCTAAGGCTTCTGAGCACTACTGTTGCTCCAGGTTCAAGTCAAGGAGCTAGCAATGTGACTGCTTAGTGCCTATGGCTGCTCCTCACTTACGCTGTTGTCACTCAGTTTGCCCTCCTGTTGCAGCCATGGGCCTCACTAGTGAGCATTCAGCTACCTATCTTCCTGCCCGAAGTCCTACAGAATTAGCTGTGGTGCATCATATAGTCCTTGGTGCCTGCATGTGACACTTTCCTTTAATAGACAGAATAATTGCAAGTGTCCCTTACTCTAAAGGATGTCCCTTATTTGAGGGCCAGAAAGTTTATCTCTTATGATAGAATGAATGGGATGCCAAAGATCCTATATTTTGGGATGTGGACCCTTTAAGAAAAGGGGAACTAAGGTTCTGCAGCAAGCAAGCAACCCTGTCTGAAGTTCATCACTAATGTAGATCATTAGCTCTCCCATCTCCTTTTCTGTTCCATAGAGCAGATGTCCCCTGAGCACCTCAGCAATCAGTCAAAATGGGTTGGTTGGAGTACAGTGGAGCCTTTCTTTGACTTGTTTGTAGAAATTGCCTTACTATTTCCTGTTAGCATATAACACATTCCAGGCAGAAGTTGGCTGAGAAGGTGAAAATGGACAAATAACTGAGAATGAAGCAACAGGTAAGTGATTGTTTTGCTTTCAGACTGCAGGCGGGTGAATATTTTAATAAAAGTAAGGGAGGTGTTTGTGTATATATGTGTGAGATAGAGGCTGCCTCTAAAGAGCAATATTATATTTAAGTTAGCAAAGCAATCATACACCCATCTATTTAGAAGCAAACCCCAGTGAATTCAGTGGAACTTAATCACAGGAAAATATGTGGCTGAAGTGAAATATCCTAAAAGGCTCTTGCAAATGCATAAATTTCTTGATCAGTCTTATTTTTTCCACTGATGTGCATTTTAACTAATTTCATTCTAGTTATGTCCCGGAGCAGAAGGTGTTGCACCTTATTTTTCCTCATTTCCACTTCTGTTCTAACAACGATTCCATTAAGGAGGTCAAGTTGAAAGGCTACAATTGGCTCATGATGACCATGTGACCCTTATGTGAGAAGCTAGCACTTAAACTTGATAGTCTTACCATGTGAATCTATACAATCCTTGAACTGAAGAGATAAAAGTGTTCCCAAAGTTCATCTGATCGAACTTCTTGCCAGCAGAGGAAACCATAGCTCTGATATGGCTCATTTTGTACTCTGCTCTGCTGCTGAAACTAAAATAGGATATTGTAGAAGTAGGAAAGCTGCAGAAAAGATGAACAAATATTATCAGAGGGTTGAAATGTTTGGGGTTTCTACAATCATGCAAGTAAGCCTTTTGAAGTCAAGTTGGATTGTTTTTCTAAGTATGGCTTTGAGCTTAACTGTTGTTGGAGCTTAGTATCTGTTCTTTTGGATGATTCCAGGACCAAATGCTTTCATAGATTTTTTTTTCCCTGAAAAATAAATGCAGTCATGAGAAGAGCAAATCAAACCTAATCTGGGATTCAGTGTTACCTTGAATTTTAATCATAGTTGTCAAGGTTTTGTTTGGTTTTGTATGATTAAAGTAGATTCAAGACTGTTGACGCATGCCCCCTCAAAAAAAACAAACATGAATTTTCATAAAGACAGAAGTTTCTGCATCATGTAATCTATGTTTGGAGAATGTGGGCAAAGTGTTAATTTTGTTGAGAAATGTATGGCAAAATTAACTGAAATCAACACTTGTATTTGCTATTTATGTAGAACACAACCTTCTTAATAACCACTGCCTGATTGTAAACTTCACACATCATGAACGTTAACCCAAGATGTTATGAATTTCCAATTGTCCCATATTGCTGTTTTGAAAACTTGGAGTGCTAATATAGGCCTTTCCCACACTTTGATTTAGCAACAGGGCAGAGTGTCCTCCGGCGAGGATGTTTGCACTTAGGGGTGGACTGGGTCTGGACTACTTTATGTATGTCTGGACTTCAGCCCGCTCCAGAATGACCAGAACTGGTGGTTCACCTTACTATTGAAAGACCGCTTAAAAGAGGTCTTTCAATAGCACAGCTTACCCCACTCCATCGCTGCGCTAATGTGTAGATTTGCAGGCTCGCACCAGCGTGAGGCTGCAAATCTTCCGGGGGCGGGCTTTAGGCTGGTGAGCTTCTCCAGCTGGTGGAGAGTCTCCACCAACCGGAAAGAGCCATTTTTGTCCCCAGAGCAGTGTGTAGCATGGCCACGCACTGCTCCGGATCAGCCTGGATCAGTGAGGGGAGCGCGCCAGCCCAGTAAGTATCAGAACGCCCGTTTTCCCCAAAGTGCGAAAAAGCCCATAGTCAAAGGCATCAGTATGATAGCGCATCATAAAGAGAAAGAAATTATTTTAAGAATTTTTTTTTTGAGTAATTGAAAAATATTTAGCAGATGAAGAGGTGGGCAAAATAAGAGGCTAGTTAATATGAGATTGGGAAAATGGTATGTGTCTACTGGAAGACTGAAAGAAGAAAAACAAACTAGATAGATTTTATTTGACACAGACCAGCTAGAAATAAGGTTTAGGCAAAGTGACCTTTGTACTCTTGATACAATACGGAGTTGAAAAATAAGATTTTAGTACAGGGATAAGCAAACTATGCAATTTTTGAAAGATTAATCTGTAGTTTACACCAGCATGAGTTTTATCCAATGGGAATTATAAGCATTTATGAAAAATACTGAGGGTGTATAAATTCAAGACAAAAATTTTATTCACTACCGACTCATTTCAGAGCAAGAGCTCAGTTGGTTCAATTGCACAATTGAAATTATTAATTTAAGGTCCCCATTTTCACTTCACTCAAATGCTCTGAATTGTTTTTATCTGGCACATCGCTCAAGGAAAGGCAGTTTTGCAGCAACAAGTACAACTAAGGCAGGCAGAAAGTCCTACTTTCTGACGTAGGCAGGCTCACAAAACCTCCTGCTCCTCAAAAACTGTATTCAAGACTCAGGAGAACTGCATATAAATCTTAGATATTAATGTTAGATGGCTGTAAAATCCTAGCATGGGATGTGGCTGTGATGGGGCATGATGTGATGATGGGGCATGAAGGGGCATGAAGACAACCTTCACTTCTTAATTTGCCACTGCATTACTAATTAGTAAAACAATCATTTACTACTTAGAAGTAAGGCCCACTGAATTCAAGTCCCACTGAATTCACAAGTAAGCACATAGGACTGCAACCTTAGAGAGCACCTGAGATTCTGCTTCAGAAGAATATTGGTGAATTGAAAGCTATAATGACTATATATAATTAATGAAAACATCTAATGTTCTCCATATAAAGTCTGGTATTGATGTGTTTTGTATATGGAGCAGGAGGAGGAGGGTGATTTTATCTGCCAGCTCAGCTTAGCAAGCATCCTTGTCCTGCTTCTAGGCTTCCCCAACTCTCAGAGAATGGAGATAACCCATGAATAAAATCCAAAATGTATAAGACCTCCAATACTATAATGAATTTTATATTAAGTCTGGATCTAGAGGAAATTGGATATAGCGTAGAGCAGAACAGTGAGATTCCACTCATAGCTAGGCTGTTACTTCACCTACTATTAATTATGAAGCACTTCGGGGATCCCTGCACAGGAGAAGCACCTGAAGAATTTTAAGACAAACCAAATGGCTTCCCAAGGCAAAAACGGCGCTGGAGAGAAGCCATTTGGCTTTGGGTCACTCCACCAGAGTTAAAACCTTGATTGCTGGGCAATGAGCTTGCCCCAGGAAATGAGAAAGATGAAGACATACCATTACAAGTTAGCTTTTGCAAACATGAAGTTCTCACAGATGGATCTGTTTTCCAGAATGCCATACTGTACATCATATATTCCCAAAGCATCTGTTCCACAAAACAAATTGGCAGAAGCTTGTCTCCTTGATGACAATGCATTCTGTGGAGCAGATGATATATGAAATAGTCTTGCCTTTTTATACACTGCATGTGAAGGGGTTTTTATTGCTATAATAAGGACAAATCTGTTGGGGAGTTAGCATGAGTTTTGTGCAACATGTATCATTTTCTTTGTAAATTATTCCCATAAAACATCCCACTAATTGCTCATATATTAACCTTTCACCACAGCTGAATGAAGAAATAGGATGCTTCATGTATATAGATAACATTGTCCCAGCAAAGGAAAGAGAAGGGGAAAAAATGCTAAAATGTATTAGATTCTGTCCTACATCGAGTTAACAATATTTTTTTCTATTTTAAAAATATGCACATGATTCTGACTTGTTAGTGAAATATAGCAGGAACTTTAGGTGCTCAATCCTTGTGAATATTTAAAGGGAATCCAGGTAGGACATCCTCACACTGGATTATGCCCTTTATTTCTTTCTCCAGTTCCTTAGATTGGTGTAAATGACCACCTTGTTATCACCCAACAAAGCTAAAATTACTCAGAAACCAGTGTAGAAATATACATGTGGCTTGAAAAACTTTCTGATTTTACTATCTGCTTTAGAGTCTCTTTGGGGAAAAAAAAAAGGTGTTGTGTGAACCTTAATTTAGACCTAACATTACTGAATGCACAAGAATCCAAACCCAGGCATTGAAGAGTTACGCATTCAAAGCCGAGAATCTAAACTTTAGGTTTTCCCACATTCAGTATTTTTTGAATCTCAGGGCATGTAGCTATGTTAGATTTTTGCATCAAAGTCAATAAAAGATGAGCAAGTGCAATTTGGCATAAGATGCTGCCCATATAAGCATATTCTAAATAAAACTTGTTCAGGAACTTGTTCTGCAAAATTTTTAGATTCCACAAAACCGTTTTCTTTTCTAATATCAAGTTTCTCCATCACAAATATGAAGAAATCAATAAAATTTGGGGAAATTCTTATCAGAAATGGACTTAAATAAACGAACTTTTCATTCCTTCCCAGTAATAGTTATGTTAAATTTATTTTCACTGATGCTCCTGGGTCCTTGCCCTTTTATTCCCCAAGACAGAACAAATGTACATTTGCAGTTCCATAATTTGGAACCAATGTGCCAATGGAAGCTTTGGAAGATAAAATGCAGAACCTGGAAGAAAAGACACGGACGTTAGCAAATGCTGTGACCTTACTCAGCCTTAAAGAAAGACAAAGATGTATCAGAATTCGAGGGATTACAGAGGTGCAAAGTGAAAATATTTATTCAAGCATGTATGATGCTTTGGTTGATTTTGTTTTGGAGAATTGGAGAAAAAAATTGTTGGGATCTTGATAAAGTGTGCCATTTGGAGTCACTGATTGCCAGACAATGAAACTTACCAAATGACATGACTATACACCATGTGAGAAGACAAATAAGAAACCAACTTCTTAAGAGCAATAATTAAAAATAATGCATATTGATGGACAGGCTGTGATGATTCTGGTATGTATTTTGAGAAAAAGGAGAGCATACAGCTTTTTGACAATAAGTTAAAGCAATAAGGGACTCATTTCAGATGGGAAAATCAAGAAGGAATTGTTAAGTACCATCCTAAAGGCAAAATATTTTTTTGTAAAAATATGGACAGAGGAAATCCAAAACGAGAGGAAGAAGAAAAAGTCACTGAAAAGGGTTCTAAAGGGGAGAACAACTGAGGAAAAGAAGGAGGTAAGAGGGCACAGGCCCAGGAGAAAATGGGTATGGACTTTAATCATGATGACGCCTAAAAAATGACTCTGAAATTTCTCTATTGAAATACCAGGGGGCCAACTCCCCTTGTAATACAGAAAAGATTTTTCATCATTTGGAGAAGAAAAAAGATAATAAGCCTTTGAAGAATTCTAAATGGGGAAAGAATTTGATGCATTAGTTAATAAGAAAAAATAGGAATAGCGGTCTATGTAGACTAAAAATTAAATCCAGAAAAAAAAAAAAAGACTTAAATAACCACTATGTAGGAATAAATATACAAATTCAAGGGCAAAAAATTGTGACACTTGGTGTTTATGCTCCTATGGAGAACAAGGCATTTAAAAAACAACAACTGTTAGATAAAGTCTTAGAAATTTCTGTCTGACATAGATCATTTGGGGTGAATGAAATGGAATATTAAATTGGAAACTGGATAGACTAGTGGAAAAAGTATGAAAACACAAAAGGGAAATTGTTTTTTTTTTTAATTTGATGGATAATTTGGAATTGCTTGATACTTGTGAGATGGAACTATGGAGATGCTTATGAATACACTTTGTTTTCTGAAAGACATAAATTCTTTTCTAGAATTGACATGTTTCTATATCTACATCATAGTCTAAAGATATGAGATATCTTTAAAGATATGAGAATTGTACTAAAGACTTTTTCAGACCACGATCCAATATCATTGACTTTTAAATAGAAAAGTAGGTAATTTAATTGTAGATTAAATGATGGTTTGCTCAAGAACGAAGAGGTATTGGACAAGGGAAAAATAGTTTTGAAAAAAAAATTGAGGATCATTGGAAGAAAGGCACTAGTGTCACAGTGGTCTGGGATGCAAATAAAGCATTTATGAGAGTTTATTTTATACAACAGAATACTGAACTGAAAAAAATTACAAAAAAGTTCAAACTATTTTATATAATATTGAAAAAGATGAACTTCAACATGTCAAGCTCTATGCTTTTGGTGGAGATTAAGATTTGCAAATTTAAATTTCTATGAACGTGGTTTGTGATATTGAGAAGAAGTTGAGACAGAGCAAGCAAAAGAACTTTGAATCTGTAAATGAACCAGGAAAATGGTTTATATACTTATAAACTAAGAAAAAGAGAGGGAGAAAGAGAGAGAGAGATTGATTTTAAAAATCCAAAATGGAAAGAAATTGGCATCAGATAATGTTAAACTACAGAGGATTTATTTTTTTAAAAAAATCAAATTTGTGATCAAGGAAAGAACAAGAGGTATCAAAGGAAGAAAACTGAAAAATATTTGGGCTTACAGAATTTGCCACTCAGTTTAGACAATCAAAGACTGATCCTAAATGCAACTATAACCATAGCAGAAATAGTGGAGCCCTTAAAGAAAACTAAGGCCCTTTTCGCTCCAGGCAATTAGAATGGGGCAGTGTGTCCCTGCACCTTGGAGTGGACTAGGAACGGACTACTCACCGGAGATCCACACCTCAGTCTGCTCCAACATGACCCCAAGTGGTCCTCCAGCGTGTTTTCTAAAGACTACAAAAAACAGATCTTTATTTTCCTGGGATGCGCCATTGTGTTCCTGCTCCCTTGTGCAGATTTGCAGGCTCGCACCAATGTGAGCCTGCAATCTGCAGAGGGCTGGCTTTAGGCATGGCGAGTTTCAGCAGTTGGTCGGGACCCACGACCAACCGGAAGCCGCCATTTTGGAAGCTGGAAGCCACCATTTTGGAAGCTGGAAGCCACCATTTTGGAAGCTGGAAGTCACCATTTTGGAAGTTGGAGCAGTGTGGATCTTCAGATCTAGCACTGCTCTGATTCGCCCTGGACCAAGGAGGAGCCCTGTGGAAGGGCTTCAGGGACAGTGTGCGTTGCTTTGGACCCCAGAAGAAGCAGTAGGTAACAGGACAGAGTGATTCCCTTGCCTTGTGCAGAAAGGGCCTAAGACAGGAAAGGCTCCAGGACTGGATGGTCTTGCTGCAATTTATTATAAGAGGTTGGAAGAACAGTTATATATTCCACTTCATCAATTGATGTATTCAATTTTATCTAAAGGCAAGCTTCTAGATAGTTGGTTTTATGCCAACATAATGTTGGTACCAAGGGAAGATCAGGATAAACAGACCCAAAGAACTATAAATCATCTCTCTTTTGAATAACGACTATAAAATTGTTGCAGTAATTTTGGACGAAAGAATGTAGAAAATTTTAGAAAGGATACTACATGAAGACCAATGTGGATTCTTTCCAAAAAGACTAGTGCAAGATGATACAGTATGTGTCACTTGTATACTAGAATACTTGGAAGTTCATAATGGAAAAAACAAAACTAAACAAAACAGTGGCATGCCCTTTTTTTGAACACAGGGAAAGCTTTGATAATCTGAATTCATTATTTAGAATTGAGAGGTTTTTTAAAAAAAATTTAGTCACAACTTCATCACATGGATTGAAGCAATGTATACAGAAGTAATTGATTTTGAACAATGGAGAAATAATAATAAGAATAAGAATAAGAAACACTGATATCCAAAGATAGAGAAGGCAAGGTTGTCCCCTTTTACCTTTACTTTTTATATTGACTTTAGACATTTTGAATAGAGCCGTAAGACAAGAGGAATAAATTAAAGGGGAGATGATAAGGATGAAAATGTACAAATTAAGGGTATTTGCAGATGACTTAGCAATTTTCTTGCAAGACCTCTTAGGGAAAGTAAATACAATGCTAAAGATTTAAATGACTACAGAAACCTGGCTGGATTTAAAGAAAACAAGGATAAGCCAGTGATGTTAACCAAAAATAGAATAAAAGGAGATAAAAAACTTTTGATAAAGAAAACTGGATTTCAAATTGCTAAGAAAATATTTAGGAGTTATTTTTGAAAAAAAAATGCTTCAGAAAAATTCAGAAAAAACTATCTTAAGATATGGAATAAAATTAAGCAGGACTTACAAAGATGGTCAAACTTTTGCTACTGGGCAGGATTTCAACTATAAAGAGAAGTGTTCTACTGAAAATGTTTTTCTCTCAAACAATTCCTATTGTGAACAATGAGGTATCTGTCTAAATTTATCTGGCAAAGGAAGATACCAAGAGTTAGGCCATTTCTGCAGTAGAGGCCATTAGGGAGATGTACAGTTACAAATGTGGCATTGCTATTCAGGTGATGCCGTGAGGTTAGAAATCCTGTTTTCCATTCCTTTCCACTGTCAGCAGATAAGTAGCAGGATTGCCACCAGGGTTTTTTCTACACCACAGTGTCCTTGGCCACTCCTTCATCTTGCCCCACTGCCCTGATTGGTCAGGATTTTTGTTTGCTTGTTTGTTTTTCTTTGGAAGCCACACTAAACATGGCAGTACACTATTGCATTTTCATGCTATAATACCTAAAAAATGTATTTTAAAAATTAAAAAAGTTATAACTCAAACGGGAACTTTCAAATAAACATAGAGAGGTGATTCGTTTCGAAGTTATCACCCATAGGAGTCACTGAGGGAGGGACAAGCTGAGCACGCCCACAGCCCACCCACTGCTGGATTCATGATGACTGGAAGCACTATCAAGTGCTATAATAGTACCATACTGAGCCGGCTGACAGGATTGAAACTCTTAATAGAAATAATAGATTTTTTTCTGGAAATAGAATATGATGGTTTTGTAACGCATGGGGACAGGATAGCAGCTGGATAGCAATGATGTCATGCAGTAGCATGGTTTCTGACCAGGAAACAACCCACTGCTATGGTGGTATAGCGACATCATGCAGAAATGGCCTTCAGCTAGAGCACTTTGATTTGAAGTTTGGCTGAAATGGATGTTCATGGTACAATAAGATTAAAGCAAATGTTGATTTTAATAACCACTATATTAGATGTGCCATATTAAGAGTTTGGATTAAATATAAAACAAGACTATTTGCCTCTCTGGGTCTCACCACCTGAAGCTTTGTTTAAAAGAGAAATAACTTTCAAAAACAATTGGTTAAAGTATAAGGATTTATTAATAATGGAAAAGGGGCAAATTAGAATGAAATTAAATGAAGAGTTCATACAAGAACATTATCATAATAGTTGGTTTGCAATATAGACAATGCTTTAAAATTAGGAATGGGCCAACTGAATCCTCGAATCCTGGGTAAAGATTCAAGATTCCTGAATCTGAATCCCTGTGCCAAAATAGGCAAACCAAATCTTTCGAATCTGCCAACCAACAGATTGTTGGACACCGGGACGCCTGAAAACCTGGGAGACCGGGACATCTGAAAACCTGGGAGACCAGACATACAAGAGCAGATAGTAAGTAGGTGAGTTTTTCCCTTGGAGTAATAATGGCCTTTGCTAACAATTTCAGAAATTACATCTCGGCCTGTATTCTAAGATATTTAAATTGAACATTTAATAGTTAAGTTCAGCACCTGACTGGAAGGTAAAGGCTTGAGATTTCAAGGACAGCTGAAAGATTCCTTTGCATAGCTCCTTTGCAAACTTCTTTCAGACACAATTCTGGGGTTTGTAGCTTTACAAGGGGTCACAGCCTTCTCTGCCAAAGTCTGCTGGTGCATCATCAAACTACAAACCCCATAATGCCATAAGGAGCTATGCAAAGAAAACCCAGTTTTGACCTGGATTATCTCTGTACTGTAGTGGTCCTGTTTATACAGGCAGGAAAATGTGGGATTAATCCACATTTTCCTGCCTATGTAGAAAGGGCCCTCACATCATTTTCAATCTAGGGAGATCCAAGACTATGACAATAGTCTTGACCAGATTTCTTGAGAGGGAGGTTTGCATTTGCCTAGCATTTTGCTAAGGCTGAGAGAGTGTGTCTTGCCCAAGATTGTCCTTCTTTCCCTTGCTTTTTAAACCCTTTTTTAAAGAAGGATTCAAAAGATTTGGGTTTTGTGAGATTCGTGGATTTCCAGAACCTTCTAGGGATTCAGATCCAGATTCGGATAATTCTGGAATTGTCCCATACCTATTTTAAATGGATTAAGAAAACAGTTTGCTTTTTAAATATCTAAACTGGAGTTTGAGGAACAATTATGTAGACATGAGGAGATTTAATAGCTAAAATGTATACATTGCTGTTGAGATTTGAAACAAAAGATGACTCTATTAAGGACTGTATGATTAAATGGACAAAAGAACGTGGGTCACCATATACAGGTGGAACAATGGGAAAGGATGTGGCCAAAAGATTTAAAATTTGTGTTATGATCTTTTTTATAAGATAATGTATAGATAGTATTTATACCAAAAGGACTATCTAAAATGCCAAAGAATCAACTAAAGGTGTTAGAAACATGAAAATAAAGAATGGACTTTTTCCACATGTGCTGGACATGTGACAAAGCAAAGAAATTTTGGGGTTTCATATATAAATTTATAGAAGATATTGTGAAGAGAAAGATCCAACTGAAACCCAAACTTTTCCTGCTGAGGCTGATAGACAATAAAGCAGATAGGAACTTTGAGAGCGTTTTCCAATATATGATTACAGCTGCCAGACTACTGTTCTCCCAGAAATGGAAAGATTCAATTATTTCAACTCAAGAAGAATGGCTGCTTAAGTTTCTCAACTTGGAAGAAATGGACAAATTGACTACTATAATTAAAAAAAAAAGCATTATGTAAATTTAAGAAAGACTGGGAAATGGTGGTAACATATTTGAGAACCCTGTGGAGAAAATTATCAACTTTATGTTTGATAATTAATTGTTATTTTTAGTATGCAGAAATACGTGTTAATGTTTTAATATTGAAGAAGTATATCTAGATGTTATCATACAACCACTAGTTGTAGAGCTGGAAGTCATCTATTTTTATTTATAACCCCTGTTAAGGTTATTTAGTTTAGTTTTATTTAGTTGTAGTTGTAGATCTGTTTCTATTTGTACTGGTTTATATGCATTGTCTATGCTGGATGTTTGTCTTTCTGTATTATATATTCCCTGTGTGTTTGGTGTTTGAATAAAAATAAAAAAAGAAGAAAGTCTTTAAGTCCACTGCAATGAAAAATGAAACTACAAGGGACTGGTAAGCTGCTGACTTTCCCACTTTTCCCTTTCACCCCCAACCCAACACTGATAAGATTTCACCATTTCATCAAGCTACCCCAGATTAGACCAGGGGTTGCAAGAACAAATAATTGAGCTATGACAATATGTAGGATGAGAAACTTTTCTCATTTCTTGCCTTATCTCAGCTCTGGAGATATCCCAGTACTGCTGTACATCAAGCTTGATAGCACCTCTGTCCTTTGAAAAAGTTCCCGGGGCTTCACATCTCTTTCCCTTAACAAGTTTTATCCAAGGCTGAATGGGATTATACTGTGAATAGGATTATTCTATATATTTCTAACTGAAATTTCAGGCAGATAAACATGTGAAGAAAGTCCAAATAATCTAGGGGAATGTGTTCTGCTACTATTTTGTTAAGTCACAAATTCTAAGAAGCAACTAATCAATATGATGCAATGTAATTATATTCTTAAAAAATGTTCTTTACAATCCTTTTGTCACATTTTATCTTGCGCTGTCTCCAAGGGCCTCATAGATCCATGCATGGACTTACTTCTAAGGCTGAAAACTTTAAACAAGTAGATTAATTAACAAAAGCCACAGTGGGGACAAATTTTAATCAGCGCAGCTTTGAGCTTTTTAAAAAGTGTGATTTTTGGTCCTGGCGTGTTACTATAGTAGGGAATAGAACATAAAATATCAAGATGGCTTTTCTTACAGAGAGGTAGATTTTGTTTATAAATTATATGTTCTTTTACACTTTCATAGGTATCTTAAAGTCACCTGTTCATTTGAAATAGGTACAAATAATTACCTAAAAGGAAAATGAATAAATAAATTCATATTTTTTTTATTTGGATTATATCTCTTGTTCCATTTCATTAGAACTACAACCTCATGAGATTGTATTAGATTCAGGATGCACAGTTATATGAATGTAACTGAGAACAGGCTCCATTAAACCTACTGGCACTTGCTTCCAAATAAATATGCACAGAATTGTATTTAGTGACTCACCTGAGGACATCCTGGAACTCCAGTTTCTTGTCTGTAGGAAGAATACTACACAGTACTTTTTAAATCACTTATCTTTGCCAGCACTTTCCTCCATGCTGATCAATATGCTCCAAGAACATTGCTCCAAGAACAATGTTCTTTCTTTGGAGGCTATCCTATTCCGCTGTCTTCTGTTTAACCATAATTTAGAACTCATAAAGTAGACATGCTAATGACGTACTCCCAAATTTTGCTGCCATAACTTAACACTTGATACTACTTTAGAAGGTGCATAAAAACTACAGAGTCAAACTTATAGACAAAGACTGTTACATCTGTAATATGGACAAATACAACAATCCAGCCAGTAACTCTTTCAAGGCATACTGGATACATTCATAATTTTCCTCTCTGTGAGGAAAACACATGGTTGCTGTTCCAGATAAGTGCCTTGAACATACTTTGGTTTGAAAATATTATCATTGAGTCCACAGGTTCAGGCATTAATTATCTATTCACTTAGCTACAAATACCTACAAATATCTTCAACTGAATTTATTTCTAAGTTGACAAAGATGGTGTACAAGCAACCTGCCAATCTAATCAAGATCTGCATAATTTATAAATGCCCATATAGTGTTTCCCTGTCTTCTGAAGAAGAAATTATGAGGCTAGGACAGGGTAGAGAAGGGCCTAAACTGCTTAGGGTCCTGAGCAGTTTAGGTCAAAGGAACAAGATTGTGGTGCACATATTGGAAACAGTTCTTCTCATGTGAAATGTTTTGCAGGAGGTGGGGTACCGTCTTTTCTGGCAGTGAAATACTGGAGAGGATGAGTTAAAGATTTGGAGAGTCAGAATTCCATGTTTGAAGTTCAAGATAGGAAACACAGTCTCTTCCTATTTTTAAAGCACACATACAACAATGACACCATTCTCAAGGTCCTCTAGAGGACTCCCGGGAAGTGGTGGAAGGTGCCTTCATCATAGTGCATCTGGCTATAATACTATAGGTTGAGCCTCACTTATCTGGAAATCTGAAAAACTCCAAAACCCAAAGCTTTTTGCTGTCAGTCACCTGCTTCTGCCTTCAAGGCAGTAGCTGTGACATTCCTGCTCATTTGTCTCTCAGATTGGAGGAGCATCACAGCAGCTGCCACCACAAAGGCAGAAGTGAACTGCTGGCAGCAAAAGAGAGAGACTGAAGATCTGTGAAATGGCAGAAGGCATGGATTCACACTGAGTACTACACTTGGATTCCTACCATTTCACAGATCCTTAGTATCTCCCCAGTCTCATGTCTCACAAACAACACAAAGTAGTGAATGAATGAGACACAAGGCTATTTCAAAAAGGCGCTGATTTCCAAAATCTGAAAAATAAGCCAAAATATGGAACAGTTCTAGTCCCAAGCATTTCAGAGAAGGGAGGCCCAAACTGTATATAAATATCAGTCACCTCCTGCTCTCTACCAGCCACTTCATGGCCATGCTGAGGAGGGGCACCAAGGGGCAGATGGGGTTTAAAGGAGTTAGAATCATTGTGGAGGGAAATTCTCCATTTTCAACAACTGAAAAAGGACATATGTGAGCATTACCCTGGCATATGCTACTCAAGGATGCCAGCTGAGATTTGTTGAGAGGATTGCCAGATATTTGCACTGCAGTATTACATTCCAAGATGATTGAATCTGAATAAAATAGCAGGAACAGGAAGGTTTGTTGGTTTGTTTGTTTGTTTTGCATATCCTCAGCCTCTAGTCAATTAAAAATTTGAGAAGTTAGGCCTGAAACCTACTGGTTAGTTCCAACTAGAGTAGACCCACTAAACAATTGTTGAATGGTGTGTCAACATATTACTGTGTGTCAGAATGCTATTGATTCATTGATCTGCCCTAGTTGAAACTAACAATAGATTCCACCCTAATTTAATGTGATATTAGTACTTGGTGTCTTTATCCAGGTTCCAGTCTAGGGCAATAATGGTATGCAGGAAACACAAAAAGAGCAGAACAAAGTTGTGTGTGTATGTATATAGATATAGATATAGATATGGATATGGATATAGATATAGGCTTTGGAGCTCAAATACCCCAGCAGTTATATCCCCAGCAGACTTAGTTTAAGGATGTGAAATCCTTAAGGAAGAGGCTGTGTTTTCAGATTTTTTGATTAGAAAAAGAAGTGAAGAGGGAAAGGAGCTGTCATACTGGAATGGGGATTCCAGTGTTAAACTAGGGTTCATACCAGCCCCCCAAGGTTGACTCTCATCCTTGGCAAAGGCTGGCAATTCCCTCAGCATTATTAATTCTTGCTGCCACCACCCACTGAATTATGAATTAACTAGACAGCACAGTGGGAGACTGTTCATAGATTACCAATCTCTGTGTTTAAGGACCTTCCCCCCTCGCTTCTGAGTGAGAGAAGCCCTAGCTAGCGTGTGCCAAAGAATGATGTGGGAATGGAGAGAAACAGAGGTTTTACAGAAAGTATTTAATCAGGCATGCAAATAAACAAGATAATATCACACTTGAGAGGCTCCCCCCTCCCAGGCACGCTTAAGTTACAAGTAGTTACAAAAACAGATACATTCTTAAGATCAGCCAGTCTCCAAAATAATAAACAGCCCTAATGCAGCTAACTACTTTATTCTAGTACTCACAGATGTTCTTAGAAGAAAGAAGCCAGGAGGCAAGGCATGCCTGCCTGCCTACAACTGGCACAGAGATGTCTCTTTGTTCTCTCTTGGTTCTTTTCTCTCTGGCCACATGGCCTCCCAGAAGTTTTATATTTCCTCCTTGAAGGATCTCAAAGCATCTCCAAGATGCCCACCTCTTTCCTTCTTGATTGGTCAGTTCTCACCCTGTGACCTATGATGCTGACCCACCTAAAATGTAATCTAATCCCAAGACCTCATTAACCCTTGGTTTACCTGGAGAGGAAAGTATCTCCCTTTGCTAAGCCTAGATAATGGGAAGCCCATTATCACAGGAGCCATTCCCCAGAGAGCAGAAGTTAGGCCCTTGTTAGTCTGATTTCGGTAGTGGGATTTCAACATCTCTGCAGGAGGAAATGAAAGGGTGAATTCTTCATAGTGATATAATGCATTCGCATCTGCTTGTGTTATTTTTATTTTGATGCTTTAAGGACTTACCTAATGGTCTTTAAGTCTTGGGTTGAGCAGAAGAAGTTTTGAGAAAGAGTACAGTGGAGCAACTATTTCCCTAACTTTTGGAGTGAGGTGCATTTGTAGGACTCTTCTAGAAACAATGTTTGCACTGGTGCCTTACTGGGGCAACACTGGGGATATATATCTGCATAGGATCTAGTCTGGGATACATTATATTGCTTTTGATGCTAGCATTTGTTACCTTTTCTTTTTTTTAAATCAAAACCTTGGAAGTGTCTAATTGTTTCTGTAGCGTTGATTTTAGACAAATCTAGATCAGTTTGAATAACAGTTCCAAGGACTGTTGCACTAGAACAAAACAATGCACCTGCAAAGCAGAAAGTTTGTAGTGAATGATTTCTCCAGCTGAAACGCCACCACAACAAGCCATGACCTGGGGCCTTGTTGTGGATTTTGTCTATCCATTTATTCCATACATTCTCATTAGTTGTGAAAATGTGTTTCTAAATAGTCAAAGAACTCATGCTATGCTGCCTTGTCCTTGGCAACACTGAGCTGAGAAGGAAAGCATTTACCAACACTGTAGACTGTGAGATTGATTTAATTCTACCATCCCTGCAAAGGCTCACTGGTCCATAGATGAATACAACACATTAACTCTTGCACAATAAAGCAAGCAATTATTGTGTTGAATGCTACCAAAGCACAATAATATTAATGTTGCCTTGTGACTGTGTGCAGATTCCCAACATGTACATTGAAAACTTGAAGCCCTAGTAAATATGTGCTCTGTGGGGATTTCCTGAATCCACAGTCACTTCAGAGCCTTTAGCAATCCCACTGCCATCTTTGAGAATAACTCCTTTCAAAACACAAAATCATACAGTGGAGAAAATGATAATGATGTTAGAGCCACAGGCCTATATTTTGTCTGAGATGTTGTCCATTAAGATGGCATTGAGGGATCTCAAAGCTGGCAGAGTCCCCTTAAAGGCCTTGTGAGGATTAGGGACAAAGAGCAATAAAAGACAGGTAATAAAATTCCAACTCCATTAGCAACAGAAAAGTAACTTCTCTTGAGATCCAGCTGTCCCTTTTTTATGCAAAACTAGCTGCTCCCTTGGGACAATCTGAGACTTCAATTTGGCAAGTTTTATCTCTGAAGCACCTAAACATTTTTCCAGATGAACAAGAACAGAGCCTCCTTGAGAAATTCATGTTCTCCCCCTAAGTAAGGAGCATTCAGTTACACAAAAGAGAGAGACAGCTGGATCTCAAGAGCAGTTATTTTTCTGGACTTGATTTCCTATGGGCCGGCTTGTCAAATTTTCTTTTGCTGCAGTCTTGAAGCAAGCAGAATTTTCACAAGAAAGTACCGGCCGGAAAGATCTCCACTCTGAATAAAAAGGGAGTGGAGGATTACCAATTTGGTCTGGAATTCCCATTATAGGCTTTCAATTTTTGGTAAACATGCTGAGAATACGAAGGACAAAGAGAGTAACACTGTGCCATTGCTGCTATTTGCCATTTATTATTATTTGCTATTGCCATGAAATGCAGATGTTAAGACTGAAAGATCACAACCCTATGCCAGCAACCTGCTTTTTTAAAGAAGAACTTTTAATTAACCTTTGGAAGCCATAAAAATGGGGAACTCTTCTGAATAAGATGAAACAAAAATGCCTTTGCAGCTGTCCTCTTTCTGCAGTCAAGAGCTGAGAAAGTATGTCTGTCCCATAAGACTGAGCCAGTTGAATTAGAAAATTAGGAGCTGGCATTTTAAAAGAAAACTAAGAATTTAAGTGCATATACTCTTTGAATAGATTGAATTGTTGTTACGTGCACGGAAAAAACCACCGCCTGTCAGTGCCGAGTGCAAAAGACGCACTCAGCCTGACACCTCTTTGTGTTCAGGTCTGAAGAGCCGGGGAAAATTCTGCATCAAGCCAGGGCCAGGGCAAATGGGTCTGCCTCAGTTCTCCCTTTTTTGAGAACGCAGTTCTTACTCACTCTTTTTCCCCCCTTGGCTTCTTCCTTTCAGGACTTTTTCCCCTTTACTGCCTTCCCTAAATTTTCCCTTTCTCCCAGATGTAAGGATTAGCAGTGATTTATATTTTCCAAGACTGTGGTACTGTTGGCACTAAGGTCAAGATAATATTATGGGTAGCATGTATATTTCAAAATTTCCCAGAATGAGACTCTGGGGGACTGTTATCAGGAACACAGAAATTCAAACATTTATTGAAACACTGTTGCTTTAAATGTGTTTTGTATCTAAATGTTTATAAAAAAGTACACCATTTTTTTCTCTTTTTTTCTCTCTCTTTCAATTCATTCACTATCTCTCGTATATCCAATTTCTCAGTTCTGTCTGACAGAGTTGGCAGGTTTTGGGTTTCCTCTGAGCATGAGCAGAGTACTATCTGTGAAGCAAGGCTTCGTCGCAGCAGAGAGTCCCAGTGAAGCAGAAAAAATTCCAGAGACTCATTAAGTAAGACTTACAGTACTGATTTATTGCTGTGCTCTAAGATAAGGCTTAGCAAAAACATGCTAGCATGCCAGCAATTAGACAAAAAAGGAAAAACAGAAGATAATGGAGAAAAATCGGGCAGCATCTCCCCTTACAAACAGTGTACTGCTGGACTTCTGGTGGCTGCGGTGGGGGAGCTAGGTTGTCACCCCGGAGCCCCGGGGGGAGACAATCGCCCCACGAGGTCGAGAACCCGTTGGAGGAAGGGAGAAAAAAGGGGCCCAATACCCCCTTTGGGGAAAGGGGGTTCAGAGGCATTTGGGAAATGACCAGTTTTTTAAGCCCCGAGTGCCCAAAAGAAACCATCTAAATTTTGGGACACGGATCGCGCTGAAGAGGTCGTAGCAAGCCGCCATTACCTGGTGGAGGTTCCTGAGAGGAAAAATCCTCACCACCACTTTATTTTAAAAGAAGAGAGGTTTTGGACTGGAAAAGATCAGAGGCTTTTGATCTACATTTTGGGGATATAAAGAGAATCCAGCGCAAATAAAAGACCCTACACAAGGAAAAGAAAGAGGAAGGACCCCGGCAAAGGGCCCCGGACCATCTAGCAAGCTGAGCTCCTTTTGGGGGAGAAGAGGGAGACAGCACAGCGCCAGAGACTTTTGCTAATGATTTGATTTAAGAGTATAAAAGAGACTTATAAGCAGTAGAAATTTTTACTCACATTTGGTGTTGGTGTGGGTAGTTTAAGAGGTGGAAGAGATGGGCGGTTAAAAGGGAAAAAGAGACGGGCAACTGAAGAGAAGTTAAGAAAAAGAAAAAGTAAATTTTTAGAAGGAAGTTGTAATCGGTGTGAGATGAGACACGACTAAGAAAAAGGGAAAGGGGGGGGAAAGATCTTTTGTTTTTCCGCTTTTTGTTTGTTTGTATGGTTTTGATTTGGTTTGGGTTTTTTTTCCTTCTCTTTTGTTCTTTCCTCCTTTTTGACCTTTTTTTTCCCTTTTGCGAAATTTTTGGAAGTACTGGACTTTGTTTTTGTTTTTTTTTTTTTTTCTTTTTGATTTTGTGTTTTTAAATTTTCCTTTTTAGATCATTTTTAGATTTTTCTTTTTCTTATTTCCTTATTGCCCATCATATTTGGACTTGTTTAGATTTTGTAAGTTTTGAAGTTTGGTTTTTTTTTCCTGGAAAAGATAATTGGTGAAGCAGGAGATAGATGAGTGTTTTTTTTTTTGCAAGAGACGGAAGAAATAGAGATCGGGTGTAAAGAGCAGTAAAAAAGGGGAAAGATCTTAAGGACAGTGAAAATTTGGGAAAAATTTTGCAATGGGGGAATACCCTTTCAAGGGAAATTGGTAATTAACCCTTTTCACTCCAACGGGAAAAAAGAAAAGAAGAAAAATAAGTAAAAGCACCATCTAGTGGAAAATTTAATAAAACAAACAAACAAAAAAGTAATACAAAAATTAAATTTAGAATTTTTGCTAAATATAGTGTTTTATACTATATAAGAGTGCAAATTAGCTATATTAGTTTTTTAGGAATTATTGTTAAAAAAAAATTATTACATATATATATAAAATATATATTTATATTTATAAATTCACATTTTCTAGAATTCTGGAATTAATTACTGGAATAATTATTGGAATTATTGGAATTAAGTTGAAAAGGTTAATTAAATAATTATTGAATTAAGAGAAGTGGGCAAATTTAAATTTAAATTTAAAAGAGAAGTAGGCTAATTAATTAAAAGGTGAGTGGAACAAAGTTAATATAGAATATAAAGTACAGAATTGTTGACTTTATAATGAGTTTTTGATTTATAGTGGTTTATTTATAGACATATTTAGAACTTTCCTTTTTTATTTACTTTTCTATTTACTTTATATATTGATTATATCAGGATTTTAAAGATATTGTATTAAGATAAAGGTGTTGGACTTTGAGTTCGGATATTAATATTTATTGATTGAATTATATAATTGACTTTTTGGCATTGATAAAGTATTTATTATAGATTAATTTTTTGACTAAGGAATATTGAGTAGGATTGGCATTGTTGGGTCTCAATTTATGATGGCTGCTGGAATGAGAAGAGCAGTATCGGTGAAACAACAATTACAAAACGAGACCAACACAGAAGAAACCCTAGAGCCCCGGAATTTAAAACAACAATTATTGAAGAGCTTAGGAAATTAAGAAATGAATTCAAAAAAGATATAAAAGAATTACGGTAAAATGAAAGAAATAAAAAAAATGGGAAAATTTTAAAGAAAAAAACAAAACCCCAAAAATAAAAAATATTAATTCAAAACTAGAAGATTTACAAAAAAGAAAACAAATTTGGAAAAAATTTCCATCAGTGAAGGAGAAACAAATGGAGAAGATTGAGCAACAAAATAGAAGTATAGAAGTGAATTTTAAAGAGCCCATTTTTAAGATCAGAGGTTTGAAAGAGATTCAAGGAGAAGACTTATATAATAGAGTAATACCATCTTTGGGGAAATATTTTGGAGGGGAATGCGGGAACAACTTGATCTTGAGGTAGATAAGATGTTTCGGATTAATTCGTTTATTGCAAAGAAGAGGAAGTTACCACGAGATATCGTAATTTATTTTTTGAAAGAAAGAGTAAAGGATTTAGTGATTCAACAGAGTTATACAAAAATTGGGTGGATAGAACAAGATGAACTTCAAATATTTAAAGATGTTCCTGCACAGGTCTGAAAAAAAGAAAAGATTATCTCCTTCTAACTCAAGTTTTAAAAAGAAGTGGAATTCCATATCGTTGGTGTAAGTTAGAAGGAATCACATTTCTATACAAAGAAAGAAGATTTACATTGAATTCTGTTTTTGAGAGCACAGGACTTTCTGAAAAGGTATAAGGAAAAAACTTAGGAAAAGACGTATGGAAGAGCATGAGAAAGGAAAAGATTATGATAAGAGAAGGGGAAAAAGGTGAAGAAAGTCCAAAAGAACATCGAAGGGTGGTAAATGGAAATGGGGAAGATAGAAGATAAATAAAAGAGAAAAAGGGACAGAAACAAGGGGAAGAAGAAGAAGAGGGAATAGGGGGGAAATAGAAGAAGAAGAGAAAGAGGAAGAACAAGAAGAAGACTTGGAGAAAGGGGGAAAAAGGAGGAGAACAGAGAGAAGGAAAGAAAATGAAAATAATATCATGGAACGTTAGGGGACTGAATGCTGTAATTAAAAGAAGAAGGGTATTCCATCATTTAGAGAAAAAAAAAAGCAGATGTAATTTGTCTGCAAGAAACTCATATAAGGGATAAGGACTTAAAATATGTGAAGAATTTGAGATTGGGACAGGATTTTTCTACGACAATTAAAAAAAAGAAAAAAGGTGTGACAATATTCGTAAATAAAAAATATAATGCAAAGGAAATATTCAGAGACAATGAGGGATGGTGATTGGAGTAGAAGTGGAAGTAATTGGTAACAAGATTTTGATAGTGGGAGTTTATGCCCCACTTGAGAACAAATCGGTTTTTTATGAAAAATTTGAAAGATATATTGGACTATGAATATCAAGATATAGTATTATGGGGAGATTGGAATGGGGTGATTAGTCCAGAAATAGACAGAACATTGAAAAAGGGGAAAAATAAAAAGAAAACTGCCGAAGACTTTTGAAGAATTTAGGGATGTAACTTCAACAACAGACGTGTGGAAATATTATATGGAAATCTTAAAGAGTATACGTATTTTTCAGAAGTACACAAAACATGGTCAAAGGATTGATATGTTCTTGGTTTCAAAGACGTTATGTAAAAATATAAAGAAAATGGAGATCTTCCAAGGACATTATCAGATCACTGTCCTATTATGATGATGTTGAAAGAGAGAAAGGGGAGAGTATAAATGGACTTTGAAAGACGAGCTTCTGTGAGATGAAAAAATCGTAGAAAAGGTAAAACAAGAGATGGACTTCTTTTTTAAAGAAAATACAGGAAAAGGTACATCAAATAAATTGTATGGGATGCAGGAAAGGCAGTAATAAGAGGTATTTTTTTGAAACAGAAAGCTTATAGGAAAAAGATGAAGAAACAGAAAGTTCAAAGTATAATGGTAGAAATTAAAGTAAAAGAGGAAGATTTGAAGAAAAACCCAAATAATACGAAATTATTGAGAGAAATCAAAATTTTACAGAAAAAAAATTAGCTAAGGAAAAAAAATTGGGGATTGAAAAGAAGATTAAGTATACTAAAAGAAAATTTTTTGACATGGAAAAAAAATTGGAAAATGGTTGGATTAGATTGAAGAAAGAAAAAAGAAGAGACTAATTACTGAGATTAGAAAAGGAGATAAGATATTTAGAGAACAAAAGAAAAAAAAATACATGTTTCAAGAATATTACAAAGATTTGTTTGATGATTCAGATGATACAGAAGAATATATTCAGCAAGTGAAGAAATATTTAGATGGAGTTGGAATAGCTCCAATACAAAAAAAATCAAAAAAAAGAATTGAATAAACCCATTTCAAAGATAGAAATAAGAATGGCAATCCAGAAATTAAAGATAGGAAAAGCACCTGGGCCGGACAGTTATACAGCAAGATATTATAAGGAATTCCAAGAACAATTGATTGAACCCCTTTGTAAACTTTTTAATGAAATAGAATTTGAAGATAAACCAGATTCATGGGGGGAAGCATTAATTACTTTAATTTTAAAAGAAGGAAAAGAAAAATCAGAGGTAAAGAATTACAGGCCGATATCCTTACTAAACATAGACTATAAGATATTTACATCTATCTTGGCAGAGAGATTAAAGAAGTTTTTTAAAAATTTGCATTCATGAGGATCAAAGCGGATTTTTGCATGGAAGAACAATAAAAAATAATGTAAGAATAATATTAGACATAAATGAACATTATCACAAACACAATGAAAAGAAATTAGGATTGGTTTTTTTAGATGCCAAAAAAGGGTTTTGATAATGTGAAATGGAAATTTATAATTGAGGTACTAGAAAAAATGGATATGGGGAAAAGATTTATCGATTGGGTTAAAAGGATATATAATAATCAGACAGCAAAATTGGTTATAAATGGGGAAATGTAAGAGAAATTCGGAATTAGGAAGGGTACAAGACAAGGTTGTCCATTATCCCCCCTTTAAATTTTTTTAATGGTATTAGAAATATTAAATAATAAGATTAGGCAAGATTCAGAAATAAAAGGAGTAAAGATTGGAAATCAAATGTATAAGTTGAGGGCATTTTTGGGGTGACCTTGTAGTTATGTTAGATGACCCAATCACGAGGGGTTAAAACTTTATTAAGGTTTTTGAGGAATATGGGAGACTGGGAGGTTTTAAGGTAAATATGGAGAAGACAACATTGTTAACTAAGAATATTTCTAAAAAAGAAGAGATGGAAATTGAAGGTTTAAAATAAATTTTTAAAATATCAAAGAAATTTTGGTATCTGGGTATCAATATTACTGGTAAAATTAAAAAGGAGTTGTTTGATAAAATTTTAAGAAAATTTGGGGGGAGATAAAGGGGGAATTTTAAAAAAATGGGAAAATTTTGGGTTTATCTTTAATGGGGAAAGGGTTGAACAATTAAAATGAACATTTTGCCAAAAATGATATTTTTTTTTTTTCAAAATTTCCGATTATTGTTTAAAAGATGTGCCCTTTAATCAATGGAAAAAAGATTTATTGAAGTTTGTTTTGGAATGGCAAAAAAACCAGAATAAAAAGGGAAAGGGGTTAAAAAATGTACAAGAAAAAAAGGGGGGTTAGGACTACCAGATTTAAAATTGTATTTCCATGCTAGTTGCCTTTGCTGGATAATAGATTGGATTAAATTAGAAAATAGGAGATTAATGAATTTAGAAGGGGCGGTTTTTTATTTCGGTTGGCATGCCTATTTATGGTATGATAAAGTAAAGGTAAACAAGGAATTTAATAATCATGTTATAAGGAGAACATTGTTAAGGTTTGGTTACAGTACAAAAGTAAATTGTATGGGGAAAAAACCATTATGGGTTTCACACAGAGGCATTTTACAGAAGAAAGAAGCCCCAATTAAATAAATGGATAATTTACAGGGGAAATTTTTAAAAATACAAGGAGAAAATGTAATTTGGAAAAATAAAGAGGAATTGGCTCGGGTGGGTATTATCTCTCATTGGACTGCAAAGGCAACTAGAGGAAAGATTTAAAATGGATAAGAAGACACAGGGAATTAAAAAAAGAGAAGGAATTTGTTAAATTGTTAAAACCGGGTTTAGACCATTTGTTAGGTAGAAAAATATAAACTGTTATTAAATTGGCATTTGGAAGATGAAACAATTAAAGAGAATATGATAGGATGGGCAAAGAATCTGGAACATTTATTCCCCTTACAGAAATAAGATTCATGGAGGGATGTGAAGAAATATTGTATTAATATTAATTTAAAAGAAAATTATTACAAGCTCTTCTATCGTTGGTATTATACACCGGTACAAATTTTAAAATAAGTAAGAACATAAAAGATACATGTTGGAAATGTTCAAAGAAAGGGACGTTTTATCATTTTTTGGTGGTTATGTGATAAAGCTAAGGGGAAATTTTTTAGAAAGATACATGAAAGTATTGTTAATACACTACAAATTAAATTTCCTGAAGTCCAGAAATATATTTATTGAATATGTTGGATGATAGATACTTTAAAAAGAATTCACTGAGAAAAATGATGATTTATATGGTAACAGCCGCAAGACCAGTTTTTGCAAAAAATTTTGGAAGTCGAAGGAAATACCTACTGTAGAGGATTGGCTATGGAAATTGTACGATTTATGGGAATTAAATGAACTCAAAAATCCTTAATAAATGATAGACCCAAAGAGTTGATTACTGAAGAATGGAATTTAGTAAAACCCCTTTGGGAAACCCAATGGGGAAGAAATAAATTTAAAAAATTTGTAGAATTGGAGATTCAGAAGTGGAAATTAGAAAATAAACTTTGAAATTACATGAAAGGTAGTGGTATTATTCAATGAATACTGTAGTAAATGTTGGCCAAACCAAATATTGTATAATTATCCTCAAAATATGTAGAGGATTAAGGGAAGGAGGGTAAATGGTATAAAAAATAAAGTAAGTGTTAGTATTAATAAAAGATAGTATTAAATTGTGTAATGATTTAATTAGATTACATTTATATTTGAAATTTTTTTTCTTTTTTAAATGTATGTAAGATTTATTGTGATGATGGAATTTATGTAACGACAAGACATAATGAATGTTTTATTTATATATTTGTTTGTTTGTTTGTTTGTCGGTTTGTTTTTTGTTTTTCATAGTAAAATAAAGATAATAATAATAAAAAAACAGTGTACTGCCAATGGCGTGGCAGGTCCAACTAGGGCATCTAACTGGCAGGTGGTCAAGGCAAACACCAGCCTTTTTATGCTACCTTGTCACCCTGGAACAAGTGGGGTGACCCAATCAGTGCCCTGGCATGTGGCCTTCTCTAATACATAAGACATAGCCATAACAATCCTGCTGGCCTTGCACCTGGCTGTCTGGCCAAAACCACCTCTTCCTTCTGCCATCCACTCATAGGAAAAATTTGCCTGGCCGCCAAAAACCTTACACTCTCCCCCCACAAAGCTCTTTAAATCTCCAAAATCCCCAAACACACCACAAATCACACTCCTCTTCAAACACACACCAGACAGTTAAAAACTGTTATTTTCCTCTTTCCACCAACTCCTCTCCTGGGCTATCCAAGGGGCCCCTTTCACCAGCCAATCAAAATTAAAAACTCTCAGTTGCCAAGGAGGCTTGTTGTCAAAAACCTCCTCCCCTAGGGGTTTATCACAATTGTATTTTGCAATTAAAAAGGAATTGGATTCTTACAAGGAAATCAGAGTGTAGAAAGTACAGACATCAGTTGGATGCTATTTTATTTGGGAGGCTCTGGCTAGACTTTCCAGAGAATTGAATTGTTAACCTTATAATTGCTAGGTTAAGTGAAAAATGGAACCTCCACTGGAACAGTTAAAGGATATTCTACAATGGACTGTGGAGGAAATACATGTAGAATTCCTAAATTGAAAGAAGAACATAATAAACATCCTGATTAAGGAGGTCAAGGACCTGGTGCAAATGTGAAGACAAAGGCCCTTTCTGTATCCTACCTTTTCTCAGTGCTGGGGTGCAGTGCTCACGCGAGCAGCCTCTTGTGAGAGGCCCTAGCATCCAGGTTTCTTCAGCTTCGCATGAGCTTCCTGCTCACGCGAGAGCCCTGCCCCTTCCTTTTGCAGTGCAGCCTGGGACCTTCCCAGGCTGCACTGAGACAGGGAGTGCGACTGGCCCAGCTCCCGAGACTCTGCAAGCAAGTGGGACCTGGGAGCGATGTGCGACTGCTCACCATTTTCGGCTTAAAGCCAAAAATGAAAAAGTGTGCGAGCGGTGCCTGCCAGGCCTTGGAGCATCGTGCAAATGTGAGTGTGTCATGTGGACCGCTCCTCACATTTGCACTCGAGGGGCCCTTTCGCATGGAAAATGCTGTATGAAAAGGGCAAAAGAGAAGATACAAAAGACACAGAATCTGGCATGAAAGTGAAACAGGGTGAAAACCAGATGGCAAGGAATGCACAAGTTGAGTTAATAGAGGGAGACTCCAGCTTGGAGGAGATTTATAACTAGGAGGTTTCAGCTTCTGAAAGATTTTGGGGAGGGAAGGGAAAGACGAATTTAAGTGGGATCTGTACACGAACTGTCTTGATGTATATACATAAGCAAGTTCATTTGGTTTGCATGATTGAAGGAGGTATGAGAAAGATGTTTAAAAAAGGTGTTGTCTCAGGATTGCGATATTGTTATGTGTGAAGGTTGAACAAAACCAAGTTGATTTAATTTGTGAGATTGAAAGGGTTGTGAAAAATATGTCAAATATGAGGATGGTGTCTCAGGACAGTGACTTTACAATGTTACATGAGAAGCAACCAGGGAAAAGATGGCTATGTGGGAAGAGGGGAGTCAAATTCAAACTGAAGAATTCATAAATCCAATCCACTTGCCTTCCTAAATTTGTAACCATTTTTACCTAATTTGAACCAAATTGTCAGTTTGAATTTGCAATGGGTTTACAGATTTATCTAGTGAATATATATAATAGAACTATAATCTTAACTAGTGAAAATAATAACTTAGTAAGTAAGCAGTATTCAGAAAAATTAGTATTAAGGTCATTTAGTAGTAATAAATACTAATTCTTCTGAATACTGCTTACTTAGATACTATTTTCACTAGTTAAGATTATAGTTCTATTATATATTTTAAAACATCCCAACACAGAATATGCATATTATTATTAACACAATCCACTATCATTATCCTAAATCTGTAATTTAATTACATAACGTATTCATTAGCTAAATCTGTCAACTTATTACATTTTTATAACATCAGTGCTAGTAAAGAGAGTGCCCTCTGCCTTCATTGAAATCTCTCAGTATTATCTTAACTCTCGATACCATCTTAACTTACCTTAACCCTGCTGGGCAGATTCAATACTCTTTCATTTAGTCTGGCTGTTGTTCCTTTTATAGCTTCAGGGCAAGCAATAATTCAGCCAATGTGGGTATGGCCTTTCATGGCATGGGGTGTGTGGGTGGTAAAGCCCACTGTGTTAAATCTACAGAAACCTTGCTGTAGAAAACGCTGTTCTAAAATGATCTTGGGCCACATTTTAAATATGGATATATAAGAAAAATTGTAACATTCTGTGCTGCAGCATCTCATTTAATTTGCCAGTTTTGCAGTGTTAACATGCTTGTGCAGTATCAATCTTGGCTATATACCCCTGGTATAGTAATTGCTAATTTATCTTATCTTTGCAACCTGCTCTGGGAGCCTTTTTGGCTAAATGGTGGAGTTCAAAGCTTCCTATAAATAAGAATGACAAATGAATTGACCCACCTTAAAAAAGATACATGCCTCATGAAATGTTTCTGAGTATCATACATAAATAGAATCTGACAATGATAATTGCATTGTGCTCTAAACTAAAAAAATTACCTTAGTTAGATATTTCCTATTTGCATGTTTTAAATAGGAAAACTGACTTATTCCTTTTCAACATCTCACTTGCTGTTACTCTAAATTAATTGTGTTTCAATGGGTACTGTGATAATGGGACTTCCCATTATCTAGACTTAGCTAAAGGGGGATACTTCCCTCTTCAGGTAAACCAAGGGTTAATGAGGTGTTGGGATTAGGTTACATTTTTACTGTGGGTCAGCCTCACAGGTCACAGAGGGAGAATTGCCCAATCAAAAGGAAAAAAGGTGAGCATCTTGGAGATGCTTCCAGATGCTTCTAGGCTAGGGAGAGGTTATAAAACTCCTTGAGAGGCCATGTGGGAGAGAGTCGACAAAGGAACATCCTAGAGATGGGATCTGTGCCAGTAGTAGGCTGCAGGCCCCCATGCCTCGCCTCCTGGCCACATTCCTCTCTTAGACCATCTAAGCCTGTGAACCTAATTGTGAGTAACTAGAATAAAATAGTTAGTCGCGTTAGGGCTGTTTATTATTTTGGAGTTGGCTGATCTAAAGAATGTATCTGTTTTTGTAACTACTTGTAACTTAAGCGTACTTGGGAGGGGGGAGCCTCTCATGTGTATTATTGTCTTGTTTATCTGCATGCCTTGAATAAATGCTTTTCTGTAAAACCTCTGTTTCCTTTCCATTCCCACGCCATCCTTCGGCACACGCTTAACTAGAACTTCCTTCACTCAGAAGGAGAGGGAAGGGAGGTCCTTAAACACAGGGATTGGCAATTCACTGAGCAGAGTCCCACTGTACTGTTCAGTTAATTCAGAATTCAGTGGGTGGTGGCAGCAAGAATTAGTGAACGCTGGGGGAATTTCCAGCTCCTTTTCAAGTGTGGAAGTCAGGCTTGAGGGGCTGGAAATAAACTCCAGTATGACAGGTACCAACAATCAAGGACTGAGCTTAGCCAAAATCAGGGAAGAACAGTATGGACCTGTGGAACCCATGCGGTAGCCAAAACTATTTTTGTGGCCCCAGCCACCCCCTCCAAAATTAAGAAATGCAAGCGTACAAAAAGCACATTTTCAGAAAAAAAATACATGGTCTGAGCACAGGCCCTAGTGCATCCACATGTGCAGCTCTTTTCTTCAATGATGCTGAAGTGCTTGTGTATTTGCTCCTGTTTATATTTTTTGGTACTAGTCCATCTATATTTCCATATGCATTTGTCTACTACATTATTATTATTATTAATAGCTTACATGTAACAGAAAAGTTTAATGTTAAAATGAACATAATTTTATTGTAGTTCTTAGATGTTTTTTCCTTCAAATTCTGTTGTTTTCGTACCAGATTTTCACTTTAATGACACAAAACTATGTAAATGTAAATATGTTTAGACTGTGTATATGATATTGTAATTCAAAAGTGTAATTTTTATTTTGCTAGTTGTTTGTGTCACTACTGTTACCCGTTACATTCAGTGATATATGAGAATTAAGATCTACAAGTAACATTAGTATAAAAAGACTTTACTAAAGATGCTATATGGTCTGATACAGGAGGAGCTCCATGGAGGTGACACCATTAGTTACCTCACTGGGTGATACCAGCCCTAGTAGTGCTGTTGACTTGATAAGAAAAGAAAGATCAAAACTGTTCTATACACATGTAACCTACTTGGCCCCTTCTAAGAAGGGGCCAAGTAGGAAACAGAAGGGGTCATTAGAGGTGCTGAAGAAGAGTTCCTAAACCTTTGAGATTCTCTTTACAAGAAGGTGTTTTTCAAAAAGAGTAATTGAAGTACAAACCATTAAAGTGACAGATTTGAAAGCCCTCTAGACCTGATTGTCCTTCAGAAGACAAAGTAGTGAAGTGCTCTTTGAGCATCTTGTGTTTTTCCTGTCAGTTCAAGAAGCAAGGGTATAAGGCTGAGGATTAGATGTTCACACAGATTTTTAAAAGACAAATCTTTTTTGAGATTCTAGAGTAAATACAACAAACATATGATGAACGCAGATTTTAAAGGCACATAATGCAATCTTATATATGTCTACTTAGAAGACTTAATGACAGGTAAGTGTGTATTAGGAATAGATGAGAATTTCATTTAGTTCTTTTTGTAGGGAAGAAAATCATAAAATCCACAAGTTGCTTAATAAATCTAACAGGGAAAATTTGAGCTGTTTTTTTTTTTTTTAAATAAATGTGAATGTAGAAGAAATCAAAGCTGGTAGATACACCCACCCAAGCAGAGAGCTTTGAGTACTTAGTTTTTTCAAATTATATTTATCATGTTGAATCAGGATGGTTACTTCTTTTTCCCTTCAAAAGCTCTTCATCTTTAACTACAGTTTGGCAGGCAGGCAGAGAGCCTGCCACAACATAATTCTCCCCGTATTTACTATAATATACTACCTCTAAACTAAATGGCTACATTTTACCAGTGTAGCTAGTTAAGAATTTCACATCATTCATAAGAAATTATCAAAATCTGCAAATGTCTTCATTAGGTTGATGGAAAGATGTTGCCCTCTTGCCTGTTCCAACATATAACGTAAGAAGCAACTTGCCTCTGGGCATGGAATTTTAGTCATAGTGATTGAAGGAAGATGATGGACATTTGTCAAATTAACCTTTCTAAAATCCTATCTGACATCTGATCATTGTGGCATTCTTGACAGCAAATTTTATAATACTTGCTTCTCATTAGTGTGGAGTTGTTCTTATTGTTGTTTGTCATGAACCTATTACTGGTCCACTTTGCTAGGTCATACAGTTTTAGTATAATATAAGAGTAGGCTGAAATGCCTCTTAATATAGTTTGTACATATTCTTAATAGTTTTACCAACTTCTAATATGCCACCCATATTTTTCTTTTTCTAAAACTAAAAAGCCCAAGTCCATCCTTACAGGAAAACACACAGATATATACAGGAAGCTATCAATGATCAAAGCAGCTAGCATTGTAAATATAAATAAAAATAGATAACAGAACAGCATTAAAAGAAACTAAAAATAGTAAGTAGTATTCGAAGCAGAAGCAATTAAGAACTATTTAGTAGAACCATTCACTGGTGTGGGAAAAATAAACCACAGGAGCAAGCCAATGCCATTAAAAGGAGGGATGTGTGGTGAATCTGCTCCAGTGGATTTTGCTCCGGTAACAGAGATGCTACCTGAACATCTAGCAATGTGTCTGAATGAAATGTGCCTTTTAAGTGCTCCACCTCTGTTGGGGGCATGGGAACAACAAAGTCTCCGATATCTTTAAGTATCTCCAAATCATTTGGGAAATAGAGCAGCAAACACTATGCCAAATGTATTCCAAATGTACTTGCATTATAGATGACACAAAGCATGATTATTGTTGGTAATTGCTATCAATGTGACATCAACTTATGGTGACCTTATGAATGAAAGGCCTCCAAGTCACCCTATTATCAACCGCCCTGCTGTAGACTCAGGCTAGTGGCTTTCTTGATTCAGGCCATCCATCTGTAATATGGGCTCTTCCTCTTTTCCTACTGCCTTCTCCTTTCTCAAGCATTACTATCTTTTCTAGGGAGTCACGCCTTCTCATAATATGCCCAAAGCACAACAGTCTCAGTTTAGTCATCTTGGCTTCTAAGGAAAATTCAGGCTTGATTTGCTCTATGCACATGTTTATATGGAGCAATAGAGTCTGTTGACTGTGTTTTATTGTTTTGTCCATTTTACCAAGATATCTGTTCCACATTAATTACTCCAATTTTACAAAAAAAAATCCAAGGAGATCAGGAAGATTTTCCTCTCTCCTGCTTGCAGATTCAGAAATACAAATTACAGAGAAGATTGCTATGTTTGGTGTCTCTGTCATTACTATTTAGATACTCTTTATTTGTTTGTTTATTTATTTATTTAGTTGTATTTCTAAGCTTCCTTTCTCGCAAAATTGGGACCCAAGGTAGCTTCCAACAATAAATATACATTAAAAGAATTAAAAACATTTTAAGAAACAGTAAATACATTGAAAACATTAAACAAATATAAAATCATAAAAACACTTAAAAGGACATTGTGTATGTACTATATTTGAAATCTCATTAGTCTTAGTTTTTATATTTGAGTTTTTAATATAAATGCAGTGTACTTAGTGTATGTTATATGAATTTTAGCTGTAACTGTGTATTATTTATACATATTTAATTTTAGTCTATGACCATAAATGAATGGATGGATGGACCGATGAATTAATGAACTTGGTCTAGGGCCCACTGACTTGTCGTTTTAGCAGCCCACTGTATCCATAGAACTCTCCTCCAGTACCACATTTCAAATGAGTTTATTTTCTTCCTGTCAGCTTCCTTCACTGTCCAGCTTTCACAACATATATAGAAATGGGAAATGAGATAGCATGGACAATCCTAACTTTAGTATTTGATAATATATCCTTATACCCAAGGATCTTTTCTAGTTTCTTCGTAGCTGCCCTTCCTTTTTCTGACTTCTGGACTGCAAACTCCTTTTTGATTAAATACTGAGCCAAGGTATTGAAAATCTTGAACTATTTCAGTGTTTTCATTGTCTGCTTTAAAGTTAAATAAATCATCTGTGGTCATTATACATTTTTTTCATGTTCAGTTGTAAACCTGCCTTTGCACTTTCTTCCTTGACTTTCTTCAAAAATCAGTCCAAGTCTTTGCTATTTTCTACTAGTAGTATAGTATTATCTGCATATCTTAAATTGTTGATGGACGTTCTTCAATTTTCATGTTTCCTTCCTCCAAATTCAATCCTTCATTATGTATGATATATTTGGCATACAATTTAAAGAGAAAGAGTGATAAAATGCATCCTTGCCTGATCCTCTTGCTAACTGGAAACTATTCCTCTTCTTTGTATTTTGTCCTGACAGTAGCCTCTTGTTGTGAGTACAGGGTTATGCATCAGGACAATTAAAGGTTGTGGCACAACCATTTCTTTAAGAGTGATCTTAGTTTTTCATGAACTCTACAATCAAATATTTTGCTATAATGTATAAAGCACAGGCTGATTTTCTTTTGAAATGCTTTGGTGAACTCCATTATCCACCATATGTTTGCAATATAATCCCTAATGCCTCTTCCTTTCCTGAACCCAGTTTGGACATCTGGCAGCATTTCTTGCTCCATATATGGTAAAAATCTTTGTGGTAGAATTTTGAGCATCACTTTACTTGTGTGGGTGATTAATGTAATGGTCCTTTGGTTACTGCAATCCCCAATGTCCCCTTGGGGATTGGAATGTATATTGAGCATTTCCAATCTGTGCACCATTGTTTTGTCTTCCATATTTGTTGACAAATTTTAATTATACCTTGAATAGATTCTGTCTTTGGTATGTCATCTGTTCCTGGTGACTTATTTCTCCCAACTGCACTGAGTGCAGCTTCCATTTCATTTTCTGAAACTGGAGGTTCATCTTTAAATAGTTCTTCTTTGAATGAATCTGCCATCTATTCTTCTGTTTGATATAGTTCTTCTGTGTACTGTTTCCAACAGCTTTTTGTTTCTATTTGTTCATGTAATATGTTCCCCTGTTGATCATATAGCATTCCTGCTCTTGACTGAAATTTCCCTTTGATTTCTTGGATCCTATAGAAGAGGCCTCTTGTTCTTCCTTTTCTGGTGTTATCTTTGATTTCTCAACATTGATTAATTATAGTTGTTCTCTTTGTCCCTAGGCACAGGTTGCTGAACAATTATATCTAGGGTTCTGACTCTGTTTCTGTGACTTTTTTCTTTTTTCTGTCCTGAACTGCTTGAACAGTTCCATCTGTCATCCATTGAGACTTTTTCTTTTTGGTTGCTGGTAGTGTCTTTTTGAATTCCTCCATAACAATGTCCCTGTTTCTAATCCAGAGTTCTTCTGGCTCCTGGTCAATTAGGTTTAATAGTGCAAATCTGTTTTTCACATTATCTTTGAATTCTATGAAGATGTTCTTCAGATTCTATTTTGGCACAATGGTTGGCTTTGTGTTCTTTAGCTTTGCTGTAATTTCTGGTATTAGCAGTTCATAGTCTGTGCCACAGTCTGTTCCTGGTCTTGTTTTTGCAGAGACAATAATCTTCTGCTTCTGAATATATGGTCTACTTGATTTTTGCTTTGGCCATCAGGTGAAGTCCATGTATACAGTCTTCTCTTTAGTTACTTGAAGAACGTGTATGCAATAAACAAGTTGCTGGCCTTGCAAAATTGCAGTCAGTCCCTCTTCTGTTTCATTTCTTGAGCCTAGGCCAAATTTTCCTATAGTCTTTTATTCTGCTCTGTTTCCTACTTTTGCATTTCAATCGCCTATGATTAGCAAGAAGTCCTGTTTTGGTGTATTGACAGTTTTCTCTTCCAGCATATAATATTTCAATTTCTTCTTCTTCCCCTGTAGTTGGAGCATAAACCTGGATAATGGTTATATTGATAAGTTTTCCCTAAAGTCTTATTGACATTATTCAGTCAGACTTTGCAGAATATCCTTAACTGTTTCTGCTACATTGCTCCTCACTATTAATGCCACCTCATTTCTTCTTAGCTTGTCATTTCCTAAATAATTACCTGACTCAAAATGCCCCTTTCCTGTCCACTTGAGTTCTCTCACTCCAAGTATTGCAATGATTATATGTTCCATTTCTTGTTTTACTATGTCTAGCTTCCCTGATTTATGCTTCTCACATTCCATGTTTCTGCATTGGCTTAAATCCAACTGTTTCATTAGCCACAGCAGTACTTGTCGTTGTCCTCTGGTGTGCCCCTGTGGCTTGTTGAGGGTCTTCCAATGCAGGAGGATAGTCTTCTAGCACTTTCTCTTCTCCCATTTCGGACTGTCTCATCAAGTTTTCACAGTAAAAGACATTCATAAGGAGTCTCTAAGAGATCTTCCTCCAGTGTTACCCCCCACTACTGCTGCCCAGTAGGTGTTTGACACATTCAATTTGGCTCCTCAGCAAAAACGTGTCTGACATATGAGAGGTACCAGCAGTACTGCTACTGTCAGCATAGCTTCTTGCCCCACAGGAGTACATAATCCCACCATCACAGAAGAGTATACTGCTAGTTTTATTTTCAGTCCTTTCAGTAACGATTTTGAAAACTTGCCATGTCTTTTGACTGTTGCAGAATACTGAGTTGACATTCTCCAGCAGGACAGAACAAGGTTTGCCTCCAGCATGTTTGAGCTAACTTCTCCCCAGTTATTCATGTCCTGGTAAGTTTTAAAAATCCTAAGCACATAATAGTTAGCAGGCTTTTTTAAAGAAGGGTTTCCAAAGCAAGCTGATAATAAAGGGCGTGTATTTTTTTAACCCGGCTAAGAAAGGAGTATGCCAGCAGTTCTATATTTCCTGGCTTTCGTCTTCAAAAAACAAAAACAAAAAAAAAACACTGGTGTTACATTGGCAACCCTCCAATCCTCTACTAAGGAGATACTAATGATTTTTTTTCGAAGTCCAGCTATTCCACATGTATTTTTTATAACAAGGCTTGGATGAATACCATCTTATAGCCTTTATGCCTTGTTAATATGAAATTTGCTTTGTTTGACAAAATTCCTCAGACCTCCTACCTAAAAAAAAAATCAGTTTAGTTGTCAGTCAATACATTTCCAGTATCCTCCACAGTGAAGGCTGATAAAAAGATTTCAAATCAACCCATAATAGTCCTTAAGTAATGAAATCTAATGGTTTACCAAAGTCATGTAAAGGCCAAAAGCATATTCAAAAAGCTATAGGTGTTTCTGGACACTTTAAAAGAATTCATCACAGCACTAGAACAATATGGGCTGTCTTCATGAACTGTTTTATTAAAATTTTCTTTAAATAAAAATTTTAAATTTAGTGTCATATCCGAATTTCCAAAACTAGAAGGCAGTTTACTGACAACAGTGGCAATGATGCATACTAAAAGAAAAAAAGTGGAAAAGAAAAAAATGGGGAAAATAATAACATGCCAATTGTGGAAAAAGGGATCTTTTGACTGATAAACTAACATTTCAAATGACTACAGAGAAGCAGGTCCTTTACAACTATGCCTTTATTGGAAGTCTCATGATTTTAAAATGAGCTTTTTGGAATAGCATTAAAGTGATGAAAAATGTCAAACCAGTCTTAGTAAAGTTACAAGACAGAGACATAAATCATTGTTGTTATAAATTAGCCAGAGTTAAAAATGGGAAACCCAGAATTTTACTAAGTGATTATGTATGCAGAATACAGTTTAGATAACTGAATGTAATGTACCATAGTTCATTATCAGTCAATTATTTTGTTTTACATTACTTCTAAATTATTTTTAATTTTTTAATGTTTAATTTAATTCTTATTTCTTTTTCTGAGATTCATAACAATTATATTGGCTAGGGTAAATAGGTGGGAGATAAGTTAAAAGATACACCATTGTGTTTGTGAGAACCATTTCTTTAAAAAAATAATTTAATATCTTTTAAAATTTATTAGCTGAGGCTGTTGTCCAAGAGATGCTGCTTTGAGTATCTTTTTAACAATGGTTTAATGAAATATATTCAGAGAATAAAAATCAATATAACATAAACAAAAATAGGCCAGAAAAACTATGAAATGCTACTACGTTAGGCCTTCTCACAGTAAACATTTCAGTTTTATCAAGAGATATTGCAAGACAGTAGGAGAAATGAACCAAAGTAACAACAGTAATGTCTAGTGCGTCAAGAAATGTAGGCTGTTCGCCTCTTGATAAAATGGGAAAGGTTGGGTTTTGTTAGAGCTAGTGTAAAACTATGCAATTCAGCAGAATGATGGAGACTGGCAGGACTATGAACTCTCACAGACGACCTAACATGGTTAGGTCATCTGTCTACTGGAGAGTCTCATCCTGCAGTGTTTAAAGCAGTAAGCTGACCAAAAATGTTTGTTTTTTCTACCACTGACAAGTTATTTCCTTTGGGGAATGGGAAATATATATTGTCAAGATGTTGTGTACCATTATTAGGAGTTAGAATCATAGAATCATAGAAATGTAGAGTTGGAAGAGACCACAGGGGCCATCCAGTCCAACCCCCTGCCATGCAGGAACACCCTCAAAACACTCCCAACAGATGGCCATCTAGCCTCTGCTTAAAAACCTCCAAAGAAGGAGACTCCACTCTGAGGCAGCATATTTCACTGCCGGACAGCCCTGACTGTCAGGAAGGTACACTCACTCCTAAAAGAATGGGTGGATCCCAATGCAGCACAGACTTAAACCTGTTTAACACTGATTCCCTCTTTCCAGAGCACTCTGAGAACTGTTGTTTTGTAAGTTTCCAAGATGTGAGCATATGTGTGTGTGTGTGTGTGTGTGTGTGTGTGTCTTAAAAGTACAATCTCTTCTTCTAAACAGTAGTATTTTATTTATTTGATGTTCATATTTCCAACCTGATGGCCCAAGGGAGTATATCACTAGATGCAAACTATGGGGGAAGAGGAAAGAATTGGTCTTCCTTTTTGATAATACTAGAAGGCAGATTCATTCCCTTAATATTCTGTTCGGGGGGGGGAATAATTAACTTCTCATAAAATCCATAAAATGTGACAATGGTAACTGCATTTAACAAGTTTGTTTGGTAGCCAAACAGAACTTCCACATCTAGAGGAAGTATAATGTTGTATAGTATTTATTAAAGGCAAAATATAGAGTATTATCCTGTTTGGGAAATTCCAGAGGTCTCTGGTTTGCTACTGTAACACAATCAGAATGCTGGCTTTGTTCAGTGTTGGTATTTTCCAGCAATGTATTGCTTTTTATTCTTCTTGGTAACAGTTTTTTTTTCCTTTTTCAACTAGACCATGGGCCCTTTCACATCATTCAATTAATTTGATTTCACTTCAAATGTTGTGACTGCTTTCTATAGAATTCTGGGATTTCTAGTGGGGGAAGGACTAGATTCTCTTGAATGGAGAATTGTAAATATCTCACAAAACTACAGATTCCAGGATTCTATAGGATAGAATCATGGCAGTTAAAGTGGAAGCAAAGGGCAAGATTGAGTAATGAAAGACTCCTAACTGTGCTGCTTCCAGGAGTTTTTCCTGTCATATCTGGGAATGCCTTGGATTGACACCAGGGCCTTTTGAATGCAAAACATGTGTCCTACTGAGCTACAGCACTTCCATAACACACTCTCTATCTCAATCTCAATCTCTGTCTACATATATGTATATATACACACACACACACATCTACACATAGGCATATGTTAACAGAATACATACCACGTTGTAACATAAGTTGATTTTTGATTCCCAGTTCCTTTCTGTATCCTATTGTGTACCCTATTCTTCCCACCCACCCCACTTCTGCTATAAAGATAGATTCCAACATGCAGTAAAAATGGGGATCACTTTTTTTTCTCCATTATTTATTTTAAATTATTAAAAAAATTATTAAAATAGCCATATCCTGCCCTGTATGTGAGATATCAGGTTGTCACACACTTAGAAGTTATTTTAGCCAGATAAAAATAGTTTGAAGCCATAAATATAGTCAAATAACTTAAACATATATTTAAAAAGTTCAGCAAGTTAAATACTTGTTTAAAAGGTGTGCACTAGGACCCTGTGGGAATATAGGTGGCCTGTAGGTAACCTATATTCTGCTCACCCTTGCAATAGCATTTCTTATCATAACCTTTCTTTTTTCAAAACCTTCCTTTACTTATAATTTTCTCCAAAACTTATTTTATGGTTTTGTCCAAGTAATTCACTTGTCCTTTGTATAACAAATCTTCCAAAGCAATTACTAAAGATTAATTTAATTTATACAGAGATTCACAGGTGGGCAATGTATACACAGCAGATGCTGGAAGTTTAAGTACATAATGAAATATCTGAAGCACTTGTACTTGTACTAAAATGGCAGAATCACCCCAAGGAGGTAAAATAGCATGTCTAGAGAAAAAGAAATCTCCAAGCACAATGCTCATAGTTGCAGAATTTTTAATTATCAGCAACATCAATGTATTTTTGTGCTAAGGTGATGGAATTCCATAATGCTTGGGAAGAGCTTCCTATTGTTCATCCATAGTTCACTTAATTTAATTATGTTTCATGGTTGTTGATTTTATTTTATATATAGTGGCCAAACATAATGGCATTCTTGAACTATTAATCCTTGATTGGTTTAATTTAAAAGGGCTTCCTGTTCTTATCTAAATATCTTTTTACGGTAGAGTTGCTCCAGAACATGATGGAGCTCTGTTATGTGTAAGGTCTGACCATTCATTTTAGATATGGCAGACTCCTTGTTTAGATCAATTTTTAAAACAATTTGGAAATGGGTTGAGACCACCAGTGGCTACTAGCCAGGTATTAAAATATCATCTCCAGTATCAGACAGAGCATGCCTAGGGAACATGAGAGATTGAATATGTAGGTGGACATCTCATAGGCTGCTAGTTGACTGGTATAATACTAATACTAATACAAATCCTAATGCTAATAAATATTACTGACCCAACTATGGATTGAGACAGAATAGTAAATGTGAATAAAATGCTAGGTAAGCTTTTAGCCTGATTCAGCAGGTCTCTTCTTATTTTCTTATTTACTATCACTGTTGTAGGGATTGGCCTGCACATGTAAAAGCCTTGTGAACATAGCACACATTCTTCTTTGAGACCAGGGGCCAACCCAAGACGTGTTGCCTCAGATGAAATACAAAGGACACTTTCTTCCTCTTTCAATGTACAGATGTTGACTGGACTGTCAGTTCAATTGCTCTGGATTTTTTTAAAAGTATTATTACTAGAAATGAAATGATAAGATTGTGCTCCCCACCTTTTTGAATGTGCTTATGCTCCTTATATATAAGCACAACTTCTGTGTGTGTGCTTATTTTTCCTTATGAGCTGGAGGACAGAAACAAGTTTTCCAAACAGGAGTATACAGTTGTAAGCCACCTCATGTGTAATGTACAATGTTTTGTGATGGCATAGTCTTGTGTGGGTAATTAAGTCCCATGTGCTCTCTCATGTTTGTGGTAGTGATAAAAACTGCCAGAATCCATCCTCCCATAATCATCATAACACCCTGCATTTTTTTGGTTGTCATCAAGGATTTTTGAGTTGGGGGAGTTACAATGTTGTTCAGATAGTCCTCACATTAAGGGCTCAGATATGAATTGTAGAATATCTTCCAGTGAACACCTTGTACAATAAGTAGGGGACCTGACAAATAAACACTGATATCATGGGGCAAGAGCATTTGAAGTGGAGACTCAATTTTTGGCAGGTCAGTGTATAGAAGTCCCTGGCTACTGTAAAAGTGCCAGCCAGAGAGGTCTCTGGCTGGACTATTATTTCCCCTGCATAGATGAAAAGCAGAGGTTTACCCATTTAGATCTAGAATTCCCATTATATGTATTTACATGTTAATAAATATGTTGTGAATGTGAAGGACCAAGGGAGTAACAACTTGCCCTTGCTGTGAAATGCAGCTCTTTGGCTTGGAAGATCTGATGGCCTTCTGCCAGAAACCTGCCTTTTTAAAGAAGAACTTCTAACTAACCTTTGAAGTCATGAAAGTGAAGAATCCGTTTGATCAAGGATATTTCCACTCTACACTGTCATAGTGCTATTATTCCACTTTCAACCTATGGAATCCTGGGGTTTGCAGTTTAGGGAGGGGCATTTACAATTCTCAGCCAGAGAGAAGACATCCTTTTTAGAGGTTAGAATCAATTGGTAGGCTATAACCTGATCAAAGGAAGGTGAGAAGTCAATTCTTTATTCTTCTTTCCCTTTCTTTCCTTTCCTTTCTTTTTTCTTTTCCTTTTGTTCACTCTTTAACTTTTACTTCATATGTTTTACATTTTCCTGGATGTTTTTCTTTCCTTTTTCTTATATATATCTTTTTATGTATTGGTAGTATTTTTGTATTTTTTCAGAAAATGTTCATTAAAAGAGTACTGTATTACTGATTTATGTGGGGGTACTACTTTTACCTTTATGAGGTATTTATAAAACCTATTATAATTCTGAGAAAAATCGCATGGGGCAGGGTGGAATAAATCAGCCTACTGGGCCATGCATGTAAGCCAGTATGATATAATAATTTGATTGTTGGACTAGAACTCTGGGAGATGAGGACTGAATTACTGCTCAGCCCTGGAAACCCACTGGGAGACACTCTCTCAGCCTTAGAGCAAAGCAATGGCAAACCACCTCTGAGTAAATCTTGCCAAGGAAACCCTATCATAGGGTCACCATACATCAGATTTAACATGAGGGCACACAACAACAACAAATGCATGGAAAACATCCCAGCAAACCCCTGCAACAACATCCCCATTCAAGCATTTCTTTCTCCCACAATTCCAATCTCATGCAGTTGTGATGCTTAATACGATGGGACATGTTCCCTGGCTCTGTCATTTATCATCATGGCTACTTGTGCCACCACCATCCTTATATTGAGGCTGAACCTTTGCACTGTGGAACCCTCTCTGTCTATGTGGGTTTTGCACATGGTTTAGCATTCCAGTCTTTTCAGAATGGTTATAGGCTTCCTTAGGTACTTCATAAGGGCAGCAGTCACACATGCCATAGCTACACTTAGCCTGTAGCAAGATTGTTTATTTAGCATCTCTCCCTGCTTATTTTACAGTGAGTATGCACTAGAAGATGCTGTACAATTCAATTATGTGTACCCAGTGTGTGCATTACCTAGATAAAGTTGTAAAAACAAAAACCTCAACAAAATACACACATTTCTAAGTTCTTCAGTTGCGGGCTTTTAGTGCTAATGACTGATATTCTTAAAAGAAGCATGACATTGAATATGAATGCAATAGTTATGTTTTCATCTGTTTCCCCTCCATAACCCATTTCTTTGTTAAAAACTGATAGATATATTTTCTGTTATCTCTGAGCTAACAATTAGGATTAATGTAATTAAAATGGGAATTATACTATGAACTATGGCAATCAACCTCTTTTTACTTTCCTCTGTTGGTTTGTTTTGTTCATTTGCTTCCATTTCCATTTTTTTTTTAAAAAATATTTGATCATTCCACATTAATTTGCTCCCAATAAATTAAATTAAATGTAGCAAGGGAACACAAAGCAAATTAGCTCTTAGCTGCATCATGCCTTAAAGATCCCAAGCTTGATTTTGTTTTTCCACTCTGTAGACAGTTTAATATGTATTAAACATGAAGGCACAGCACAAATAGCTGAAATGAGCCCCTTGTTATTTTATAAAAGAAATAGTGTTTCAGATTTTTCCTGTGCCCTCTCCAGATGGTATACGAGAGGAGAATTTAAAGTATGCATGCACCTCTATTTTCTCTGTATGGACTGAATCCACCTCAGCCTTCCCACAATGCATGGAAAGATCTGAAAAGGGATTCTAAGTTTATTTGTCTATTGTACATGGTTAGAATTCCCCATCTGATCAGGAACTTTGATATCACAATTTGACTGACATACAGAAGTTGAGAACTCTAGCTGTCCATGCAGTTCACACAGGATAACCATAAGATGAATGGTTTGGGCAAAACACATAACAATTTGGATAATATCCAAGAAACTGAGGAGAGAAGGCAGCATGGAAAATGATTTCAGTCTTATTTCCCAATTCACTTTACAAGCCCCCAGAATTTTACTACCAGAACATTCTACCCATTATAATATCTATCTGTCTATTCTTCTCAGTTAACATCTCTACATTTCTGGGTACGTTGACTGATTCTGCCCAAGGCAGCTTCCAAGGACAAAAGTTTTAAAAACATATGGAACATGATACTATAATGAAATAAAGCAGCAACAGTAAAAATGTCCAGCATAACAAATGAAATAAGTTGGAATAAAAATGTTTTCAAGGTTCTTTTAAAAAGCAACTATGAGAAACCATATGTATTTCCCTAGTAAGGAAGCAGCAAAATATGGAGCCACCACAGAGAATCTAAGAGCACTTTCTGACAAGTTTCCTCGGAGGCTGATCTTGTAGCTTGGGCAGGTTAGAACTTTGGCATGGTATCTAGCCAGCCATCAAGGGAGACTTTCCTAGGGAACCTTCTCCCTATGTCCCATCATATAAAGGGAAAAAGTGTTCTAAACTAGCCACAAAGGTAGTCTCCCTTCCCATCCTCTAGACCCTGAGACCCACAGAAACAAGTCTTGAGATATCTCCATTACCAAACTGGGACTTAGGACTCCATCACTGCCCCCTCCCCTCCCCTCCCCTCCCTGCCAATGACTATTTACACTGTCACACCCAATGCTAACTGTCCCATAATTTCATTTAGACACAGTGCAAACTAGGCAAAAAATCCCCTAGAAAGGGAGAAGATTTGTACCTGGCCTCAGAAGCCAACAAGCAATTGCCTGAGCTGCCTGTAGTGTGGATAGGTGGCTGAGCCAAGTGAAGATGATGTGAGGAGATTTTGAAGTAGAGCATGTGTATGAGTAGCCAAGCTCTTGGCCTCTCCTTCTCAGGGTTTGGCCCCACATGCACTAGCATACCCACAGGTGTTTGGTTTTTTTTAACACCTTTTGGGGCCTTTCTGCCCTACACTGTTATAGAGCTATTATTACACTTTCAACATCCTATGGAATCCTGGGGTTTGCAGTTTAGGGAGGAGCATTTAGAATTCTCATCTGGAGAGCTCCTTGGCCTCAGTAAACTACAAACTCTAGAATTCCACAGGATGTTGAAAGTGGAATATCCACACTATAACAGTGTAGGGCAGAAAGGCCCATGGTCTTTCTTCCAATCGGCAAGCAAAGGTGCCCCCCCATTTGTACTTCAATGTGCACAAATTGGTACTAGGCCAATAAAATAGCAAAGAAAATGATTAATTGTCATACTGAACAGTGCATAATTGTATGATTGCACTGTCTAGAAAGGCATACAAAAAATGTAATAAAAAGGAAGCGAGAGAGGAAATGTTTCATTTGTCTTCTTTGCCAGTATAAAGGTGACAGAAAAATTTTTTTGATAAGGGACTCAGGGTGAAAGTGCACATTATGAGGTACTCAGTTCTGTGTTCATCTCAAAACAAAACCATTTGGGGAGAATAATGGGGAGAATTACTGTTAGGATGGTGTTTATCTTAAATGACTTTGCTCTGCTGCTTTTAGGAACAGCATAAAATCCAGAAACATGACAGATAAATGTTCTTTTTTCCCTGTCAAAAAGATAATTGAAGAGGAGTCTCTCTACTCACATGCAGAAGATTCCAATTTTAGTTCTAACTTTTCTACGTATTCCTAGGAAGACTCACCAGAAAGCCACAGATGGTCTGAAAAACACTAAAGTTAATGAACCAATGGTTTTAGCTTCCTATGTGGCAAAGTGTCACCAACTAAATTTATTTGTGTAAAAACCCTGTTACTCTTCAATTTGATGCATGTTTATTGGGAAATAAGCACATTTTGCTAGTAAATGCACATAACTTTGGAGCTTGAACGCACAGCAGTAGTGAGAGGACTGCACAGGCTCTACTGGTGACAGTTTGTTTCCAGGATACTTTAGAGACGGAGGCCTCCTTTCCAACCTATCTATGCCTTCACACTGAAGAGACTGACCCTTCTCTGTATCCCAGCTCTGGTGGAGGAGCACAGCACAATTGGTAAGAACAAGAGAAAAGGCATTCTTCATGGTCACATCCAGGTATGGCAGTCTTTAACCTGGAAAGCTTGGTTGGTACCTCTTTGATGTTGGTGTGCAAATGTTAAAAGACCTTCCTATCCAAATCCAGGTACCGGGGGTGCTTTTTTGAATTTTAATGTGTTATGTGCTCTACCCATCTGATTTTTTTATCATACAGATGTTATGGTACTGATATATTATTGGTATTTATTATTGATTTTAGTTGCTGCTAGCTGGCGTATCTGGTATGTAAGCAACATCAGGGTGGAATACAAGTTTTTGTATAAATAAGCAACTATATAAATATTTATATATCATGCCATGGCATGGGAAGGGAGAGTAATTCCATTATGGGCTTCTTTTACATTTCCTTTAGCCCCTCTAAACTTCCACCCTGCAGTCTGAGTCATACTTAGAAGAGGTTTAGCAGCTCAAAGTGATTTATGGGTGTTGGTTTTTGTTGCTTCTTGAGGCAATGGATAATTCATCCTTGCTTAAAATACTGATGCTTGTAGTTTCTGAAAGAGGTTTAGGTGAGGCTGCCTGACCACAGTATGAGCAGATCAGACATCTATTACAGCTGTATTAGTAATAACCCTGTGACAAATGGAAGTCATGTGATAAATTGTATCTATTATGTACTTTTTAACCACTTCACCCTGCTCTGTCCTTCATCAATCTGATGCTAAAAGGGCTACTTCTCACATTCCAGCTAAGTGAATAGCTTCCTTGCTCTGACTTTGCTGTCTTCTGCCTGTTTCTTTCAGGTCTCCAAAGTCACACATATCTACGGGTTTACTGTGGCCAAGAGCCTTCATATCTTCACTATTCTTTCCAGCTTCTCTTCTGCCCCAGAGAGATGCTTCCAAAATTCTTAACTGACTCTCCCCCTTTCTGAAAAGTTAATTCAAAACTATTGGGTTTCATTTCTGAAGCTGAATTGATACATTTGGAATATTCTATTAAAATAAAATAAAATGTTCCTGAAAGCAGTTATAGTGCACTTTGGTTTGCTATAATTTTCAATTATTTTATATCATCCCCTTCTTCCTGATTAAAATATTGATTCACTTTTGTGGATCATGCTCAATGATATTGAGAGCTGGAACGTATCCAGAGGAGAGCAAAAAAAATAGTAAAAGGACTGGAAACCATACTCAATCAGAGGTGGCTTAAGGAGCTGGGTATGTTTATCCTGGAGAAGAGAAGATTAAGAGGTGACATGATAGCTATGTTTAAATACTTGAAGGGATGTCATATGGAATATGGTACAAGCTTGTTTTCTGCTGCTCCAGAGACTATGACATAGAATCATAGAATCATAGAAATGTAGAGTTGGAAGAGACCACAAGGGCCATCCAGTCCAACCCCCTGCCATGCAGGAAAACCCTCAAAGCACTCCTGACAAGTGGCCATCCAGCCTCTGCTTAAAAACCTCCAAAGACGGAGACTCCACCACACTCTGTGGCAGCACATTCCACTGTCGGACAGCCCTGACTGTCAGGAAGTTCCTCCTGAGGTTCAGGCGGAATCTCCCCTCCTGCAGCTTGCATCCATTGCTCCTTGTCCTGGTCTCAAGAGCAGGAGAAAACAAGCCCACTCCCTCCTCGACATGACATCCCTTCAAATATTTAAACATGGCTATCGTATCCCCTCTCAACCTTCTCTTCTGCAGACTAAACATACCCAGATCTCTAAGTCTGTCCTCATAGGGCATGGCTTCCAGGCCCCTCACCATTTTGGTTGCCCTCCTCTGGACCTGCTCCAGCTTATCCATATCCTTCTTGAATTGGGGTGCCCAGAACTGGACACAGTATTCAAGATGAGGTCTAACCAATGCAGAATAAAGTGGTACCAATACCTCCCTCGATCTAGACACCATACTCCTATTGATGCAACCAAGAATTGCGTTGGCCTTCTTGGCTGCCGCAGCACACTGCTGACTCATGTTCAGCTTGTGGTCTATGAAGACTCCTAAATCCCTTTCACATGTACTGTTAGCCAGCCACGTGTCCCCCATCCTATATTTCTGCATACCATTTTTTCTGCCTAAGTGTAGGACCTTACATTTCTCTCTGTTGAAATTCATTTTGTTAGCCTTGGCCCAGCTCTCCAATCTGTCCAGGTCCTTTTGAATTTTGTTCCTGTCATCAGGCGTATTAGCAACCCCTCCCAATTTGGTGTCATCTGCAAATTTGATCAGCGTGCCCTCTATTCCTTCATCCAAGTCATTAATGAAGATATTGAACAGCACCGGGCCCAGGACAGAACCCTGTGGCACCCCGCTAGTCACTTCTCTCCAGGATGAGAATCTGCCATTGGTGACCACCCTTTGGGTACGGTCAGTCAACCAGTTACAAATCCACCTGACAGTAGCCCTGTCCAGTCCACATCTTACTAGCTTCTTTGCAAGAATGTCATGGGGAACTTTGTCAAAGGCCTTACTGAAATCAAGATATACTACGTCCACAGCATTCCCCTCATCTATCAAGCAAGTAACTCTATCATAAAAAGAGATAAGATTAGTCTGGCATGACCTATTTTTGAGAAATCCATGTTGACTTTTTGTAATTACGGCATTGTTTTCTAACTGATTAGAAACTGACTGTTTGATGATCCGCTGCAGGATCTTTCCAGGTACTGATGTCAGGCTGACTGGGCGATAATTATTTGGGTCCTTTTTTTTCCCTTCTTGAAGATGGGGACAACATTTGCCCTCCTCCAGTCTGCCGGAACTTCTCCGGTCCGCCAAGAGTTTTCAAAGATTATAGCAAGAGGTTCCGCAATGACCTCTGCTAGTTCTTTTAAAATCCTAGGATGCAATTCATCTGGCCCTGGAGACTTGAATTCATCCAGTGTGGCCAGGTATTCCTGTACTACCTCTCTATCTATTCTGTGCTGCATTTCCCCCACTTCCTCACCTGCTCCCCAACCGCCAGGTGGAGTGTTTTTATCCTTTTGGGAAAAAACTGAGGCGAAGAAGGTGTGGAGGAGTTCTGCCTTTTTTCTTCCTCCTGTTATTAATTCACCATCTTCCTTGCGCAGTGACCCTATCGTTTCCTTCTTTTTCCTTTTGCTGCGGACGTATTTAAAAAAGCCCTTTTTATTGTTTTTAATGTCTCTGGCCAGCCTAAGTTCGTTCTGTGCTTTAGCCTTTCTGACCTTCTCCCTACATCTCCTGGCTACTTGCTTATAATCTTCTTTGGTGATTTCCCCCTTCTTCCATTTCCTGTACATGTTTTTCTTAATACTTAGCTCAGCTGAGAGCTCTTTAGTCAACCATTCCGGTTTCTTCAGATGCCCTCCATTTTTCCTCCTTAATGGCACAGTTTTAGCCTGTGCCTTCAGTACCTCCCTTTTAAAGAACTCCCATGCATCCTGAACGCCTTTCTCATTGACTATTCTTGACCACGGGATTTCAGCCAGCAGCTCCTTCAGTTTACAGAAGTCTGCTTTTTTAAAATCTAAGACGAATGCCTGGCTACACTTGCCTTCTCTTCCCCACTGAATGCCAAATTCTAATAGGGCGTGGTCACTCTCTCCTAAAGATCCAACCAGTTCTACGTCATTAACAAGGTCTTCCCTGTTGGTCAGGATCAGATCCAGAATATTTGATCCCCTTGTCGCCTCTTCCACCTTCTGGACCATGAAATTGTCTGCAAGACAAGCAAGAAACTTGCTGGACCTTGCCGCCTTTGCAGAGTTTGACTGCCAACATATATCCGGGTAGTTGAAATCTCTCATTATTACTGTATCTCTCCTTTTTGAATGTGCAGTCATTTGGTCTATGAAAGCGCCATCGAGGTCCTCAGTCTGGCTTGGAGGTCTGTAGTAAACCCCCACTATAATATCCCTATTGTTTCTCGCTCCCTTAATTCTTACCCAGATGCTCTCGACCTGGCTTCCGGTGTTCAAGTCATGGATCTCTTCACAGGTGAAAACATCCTTGACATATAAGGCTACTCCTCCTCCTTTCTTATTTGGTCTATTTCTACAAAATAGGCTATACCCCTCTATTCCTACATTCCAGTCGTGAGACTCATCCCACCAGGTGTCAGTGATGCCTATCAAATCATATTTATTTTGCTGTACTAGGAGTTCAAATTCATCTTGTTTGTTTCCCATACTCCGTGCATCAGTGTAGAGACACTTAAGTCCCCGTGCCCTTCCTGCAAGTCCCATAGCATTGTTTCCACCCTTCCCACGATTGGCTGCTATTCCTACTTGGCCAATATCATTTGGGCCTTTTTCCCCTGCACTTGCCGAGTCCTTGTCCTGAATAATCTTGTCTCCCTCCCCAGTTGTACTTAGTTTAAAGCCCTCCTAATCCTCCTTGTGAGACTGTTTGCAAAAACGTTCCTGCCAAGTTTCGTGAGGTGCAGCCCATCCCTTGCCAGAAGCCCATGTTCCTGGAATTTCAAGCCATGATCCAAAAAGCCAAACTGTTGCCGGTGGCAAAATGTGCGGAGCCAGCTGTTGACCTCTACTATTGTCCTTTCCCTTCATGCACCATATCCTTGAACAGGGAGGATTGATGAAATGACCACCTGCACACCAAGGTCCTTAAGCTTTCTCCCCATAAGCTCGTAGTCCTTTGTGATGTGGTGAAAGCTGCGCTTCACCGTGTCGTTGGTTCCAACGTGAACCAAAACGAGGGGCTTACGGTCAGTGGGCTTGACCAGCCTGGCTAGCCTCTCTGTTACGTGGTTTATCCTGGCCCCAGGAAGACAGCAGACCTCTCGATTGAGCTTGTCCGGTTTGCAAACTGCCGGTTCGGTTCCTCTGAGCAAGGAGTCCCCAACCGCCAGAACTCGCCTCCTCTGAGGCCTGTCCGGGGTTCTTCGACAAGCAGATTCTTCCAGGATTGCCTGGGCATTGTGTTGAGGCCGGGAGTGCTGGTCTTCCCGATGTTGGATGCTGTCCTGTTGGTGTTCAAGTTCCAGTTGCCGAAGTTGGATTCCTTCTTGCTGATGTTGTGTTCCCTCCTTCTGGTGTTCCTCATCATTCACAGCACCAAGAATGTTGAAGCGATTCTGTAGTTTGAGAGTCTCTGTTTCCTTCCTGGCCCTTCTACTTCTCCGTGTGACATTCCTCCAAGCATCGCTTTCCTGGCTCACGGAACTGATTTCCTCATCAGGCAGCTCCTCTGCATATCTGGTCTTCAGGAAGGTCCTCTCTGCCCTATCTAAGAAGTCCTCACCTTCCCTAATAAGACGAAGATTAGAAACCTGTGCCTCCAGCTGCCGCACCTTGACCTCTAAGAAGGTGACCAGCTTGCACTTGCTGCAGGTGTACCCGACCACATCTTGTGGCAAGAAAAGGAACATGCCACAAGTGCTACAGGTGATAGCAGCAGCTCCCTCACCTTCCATACTTGATAATACAGAGAACAGAACAAGAAAACAAAAACAAAAACTGGGCCTCCTTTCTTAATTTGAGCTGTATAAGCTATGTCTGCTCAGCTAACTACCAAGCTCAGTTGAACTCTTCCTAAATTTGTTCAGTCGCTATAAGGATCGGTTGTTCCTAAACTTGAATGGTTGAACTTGAAGGATTGAAGTAGATGAATGAAATTGCGCCGCTGGGAGTTCCTAATAAAGCCTCCTTCCCCTAGCTGGCTCCTCCCCCTAGCTTGATTAACTCTCCCTAGTTTGATTGACAGTTAACTGACTAACTAACAAACAATTAGCTGACAATAGGTTGTGAGCTCAGGGAGAGCACACGGCCAGCGAAAGCAAAAAGAAAAAAAAACAACACAGAGAAATAAGCAAACAAACTCAGCCCCACAGTCCTGCAAAAACACCTATCAAAGTTGACATGGAGCAGTGGTCTCAAACGTCAGGAAATGAGAGTCCATCTAAACATTAGGAAGAACTTCTTGACAGTTAAGAGCAGTCCAACAGTGGAATATGCTGCCTCTGAGTGTTGCAGGAGCCCAGAGAACACAGAGACCACAGAGCAAGAGAAAGAGTAATTTATTACGCGCGGGCTTTTGGCTGGATGTCTCCAACAGACCAAAAGCCCTGAATTCAAGTTTCACAGCTCTTTTATAGACAAAGTTCACAGCATACACAAAGTTCACAGGCAAAGATCGCAGGTATGTCATGTCTCCAAAAGACCAAAAGCCCTGAATTCAAGTTTCACAGCTCTTTTATAGACAAAGTTCACAGCATACACAAAGATCACAGGCAAAGATCGCAGGCATGTCTCGGTCCGCCCTCCGGGGTCACAAATACCACATGCTGTTACTAGCTCAGACCCTGGAAATAAACAACACCCTGGCTACATGATCAACATCCTAGCTACGTGATACATTGGCTTTCGTGACCTTTTTACCCTTCTTAAATCTTTCTCCGTTCCTCTGACCTAAGCCCCCAGCTTCTACTTTATTTCTACTTTATTATTTCTAATTCATACCTATATCATGAGTGTGGTGGAGTCTTGTTTTTGGAAGGTTTTGAAACAGAGATTCGATGGCCATCTGTTGGGAATTCATTGATGGTGTATTTCTGCATGGAGTTGGCCCTTGTGATCTCTTCCAATGCTTTGATTCTATGAGTAATAAAATTCTATGGGCTGTAGTGTGGTTTTGAGCAAGGTTTGGAGAAAGTGAAGGTTCCATTACCAGCCTGCTATGGTAAGAATAGCACACCCATCTTTGCCTCAGACCCAACACTGTCTCCTTATGCCCAAGGGCCCAGTTACTTATCTTGAGGCAGATGAAAGAGATGCAGGTGCTTTGGCAGTGTTGGGTGTTTTGATGGCTGATGCTCTAAAGACCCTGGAAGAAATTTTTCTCTTCTCTGCAATGTAACTGTGACTGACAGTCATCTGAACATTATTTGCTTAAAACCAAACACTGCCACAAAAAGTAAGTAAAACAAACCAGCACTAGACAGGGCAGCTCTACCTCAAAAAACAAAACAAAAAGAAAAACAAAAACAAAAAAACACTATACAAAATTCCATGCAATTTTTAAATGCTGCCACTGCAAACACTGCCACTTGTTTAGTGATATATTTGTTCTGTTCACTCAGAGCATAACAATTTTCTCAAAGTCTGTAATCGTAGGAAAAGAAAGAAAACTAGCTAAACATCTCTCTTTAACGGCCCAATAAAAATAGGTATACAGCACTATGACAAAGAGAGTTGGATGAATATCCTTCACCTCTCATTTTCCATTAACACAGAGAAATTGATTCCAGGGGATTTTGGAGTACCTAGATAATCAGTGGACAGAGTATGAAAACATAGGCCCTTTCCGCACTGGGGTATTAAAACGGTGCAGAGCGACCTCCGACAGAGGCCGTCTGCACTGTGGAGTTGATTGGGGCGGACTACTTTTTGTAGTTCCGCACCTCAATCCTCTCCGAAGAGACCGGAACTGGTGGCGCGGTGTGTTTTTTAAAAACCTCTTTTCAGAGGTTTTTAAAAAGCATGGAGCGCGCAGCCCCGTGCAGCTCCGTCGCCGCACTCTGGTGCAGATTTGCAGGCGCGCACTAGTGCGTGCCTGCAGATCTGCTGGGGGCGTGCTTCTGGCTGGTGAGCTTCTCCGGTTGATTGAGAGCCTCCGCCAGCCGGAAGCTGCCATTTTGGATGCTGAAGCTGCCATTTTGGATGCCAGAGGACTGCGGAGCAGCGACCTCGCGCTGCTCCGCATGGTGGTGGACTTACCTGGCTACCGGTAAGCTCCGTTTTAGCGCGTTTTCCCCCGTTTCCCCCTCCACATGCAGAAAGGGTCATAGCTTAGTAAATATCTTTTTGAGTAAAGGAAATGTAAGTACATATAAATACTGCAGCAAAACTGATTACCCTTTATTTGCCTATATCACAAAAGAAAGCGTAGTATTTGTCATGTTTTTTCCAAATCTTCATTACAATCTTGGCTGGATATCTTATCCCTGATCACTTTCTTTATTTAGCTAAACTCAGTTTTTCCTGACACATACCCACAATAGCTAGTGGGAAGCTGATGCTATTTGCAGCATTTTCACTTAAACCACCAAGTGGTTTCAAAAGGCTGGCTCATTTTCTTGGTAAGCAATGGGACACTTGTGCATATCTAAATTTAGTAGAAAAATACTCTTATTGCATCATGATACTTCTTGTATAAGGCAGTCCCAGTGTGCCTCCACATTTGTCTATATCAATAAACTGCCTGGGGGTGGGGACTGGGACCTTGGATTGTACATACAGCTGTTTTCACTGTTTTTCTGAGATGTTTTACTAATGAACAGGAATGTCTGTAAAATTGGTGCAATTACACATACAGTCACATCAAAATTGCTTCTCCACTATGTTTTAAAAATGCACATATGCAAGCAATAAAGAAGGGAAATATGCAAATGAACAGAAAGTATACAAAACTTGTTTGTTTTTGTTGGCTGTTTTGGTGCTGGCATATACTATACTAGGGAAATGAAAAAGCACACCATTAAAACTGGCATTTCTTTATCCTATTGGAAGCTTTTATTTAGCAAACTGTAAATTCCTTTCATTTCTTTCAGTATCTCACAAAGGCAGTTTTGGCAAGGTTTTGGAGATATGCAAATTTATTGAAATATAATGAGTAATTCATCAGTATAAAGCAGGAGGGGAGTTCAGATTTCTCAGGAAGGCTTAAAGGCTGACTCTTGGATGTACTGTACAAGCAGTGGTGTCTTTGTGATGATTTTTTGATAGTGCATAATAACGACTTCCGGTTTGGCACTGAACAGGTGAAGACAGGGGGAGATCATGATCCGATCTCCAACTGAGAAAGTGGTGGTGATCCGCAGACTACAACAGATCTAAAGTCTGCAGGTAGGAACCCTAAGAACTAGGGGCTTCCTGAAGATCTCTGGCTTATCTGCAAAGAGGCCCAGCAAACTGTTGCTTGAGGGGAACGATGACTGCAGATGGATGCAGTTTCACAAGCAGAGCTGCCACATTGTCAAGCAGGAGGAGAAATTTTTACTTCCTCTTATCCGCACCGCAACTGATCCGTCGGACTTCTTGAAATTAGTGAGTAATATGGCTTGAACTGTTTAAAATCAAGAAGACATCATTGTCAGTTGGAAAAAATACCTCTGATTAGAAGTTCTCCAGTGGTCTTTTTCTTTTCTTTCTCCTTTTTTGATTTGGATTTGCCCCGACATATCTTGAGGTTCTCCAGCGTTAGGGCTGGGTCCCTCTTGTTTTGTCTCTTTTGAATTAAATATTTAAATCTAGGTCTCAGAAACAGAAAATACTGTAATTTCTTGCCTGATCCGAGAGAGGAGATTAAAATATTTACAGATTGGTGGAGTTCCTTTTAGTCCTTTTTTGATTTTGGTTTTTTCTTTCTCTTTTTGTGTATGTGGTCCTCTTTTTACACTGTTACACTGTAACAGTTTGAATAAACTGGATTTTTGATTGAAGGGGGAGGTATAGCACAATAAGTGGCAATCCTGGAGATATATTGATTTGACTTCAGTTGGGAGCTCAGACTTGCTGTATTGTTGTGTTGTAGTAAAGAGGCCATTATCACATCATGGCTGGTGGGAGTATAATGACCCTGGAAATGCTGACAGCCTAAAGAATGCTTCCCCTCTGTTTTTCCTTTTTGAAAAAAGCATAAATTGTATTATTTAATAATGTAAAACAATTAATATATATTGTACCTGTGTTTTGGATTTTTATTTTTTTATTTTTGGCTTTTTGAGTTTTGATTTTTGAGAGTTTTTTTTTTGTCTCCCCTATATATATTTTT
>CAOKZL010003647.1:0-79466 GCA_948472985.1 Iguana delicatissima | reverse complement strand
TCTTCGGAGCCGCAGGCGGTTGCACAGCAGTCGGCGGAGGAACCAGCGAAGGCACCGGGCGCGGAAGCGCTTGAGTGGTAGTAGCGACCGCAGAAGGAGCAGCTGGGCAGAGACAGCCTCAGACGTCGGACGGGACACCGTAGACGTCACCCGCGGAGGTGGAGAAATCGGCCGGTGACTAGGGGAAGGCTCTCGGGACTGGCGGCGTGGAGGCACTCGTCTCGGGGAGTGCGACGGAGCACGCTCACGGCGCGGGTGAGGTTCAGTTCCCCTGGAAGGCGATCTGGAGCGGCGATACAGGGAGCAGCGGCCGGCATCAGGGTGGTAACAGTCCCGGTAAGAGGGGGAGTATGACCTGTACAAGCCAGGATACTCTCTCCAGACACGTTCCTGGCCATACCTCAAGACGTAAGAGGCTGAGGAATAAGGCGAATCCCGGGGTGGCCAAGACCATCCTGGATAGTCCTCCCGATGTCTTGGGGGGATCGCCTATATTCACGGCGGTCCCGTCGATCGTCAGGGGCGCGGTGCTCAAATTCCCGATGGTGTGGTGAGGGATGCACCGTCCCACGCTCCGAATAGCCCGGGCGGTCCCGATACTCGGGGAAGAGCTGCCGGTGGTGTGGGGAAGAGTGCTGATCCGGCGAAATGCTTCTACCAGCAGAACCTCGAGATGTATGCAAGGTCTGGGGAGCAGGTGGACTATCCTCCAAGCGGGCCGCCAGAACAGGGTGTCCGGTCAGGGACGTTTCTTCCTCCAAAAGCGGTGGCTCCGAGAGAGACAGGAGGCCACCGGATCGTCCACATCAGATACCTCAAAGATTGGTTGAGGTTCTGGGACTTCACCAGGATCGACGGTTGGCTGGGTCGAAGTGGAAGGAGGAGTAAGGACAGGTGGTCTAGCCGGAGACCCACACTTGTCCTTCTTCTTCTCTTCTTCTTCTTCTTCTTTTTCTTCTCCAATTCCGAAGTCGCCAGGCGCTTACGCTGGGCGGCAGTAAGTGTCTTGGAAGGCCTAGCACCCTGCAAGCCCGCAGGGGCCTCTGTAGTAGACACCGAGGAGGAGGCCGCCGAGGTCTTCGGTATCCTCGGTAACTTATGCACCGGTACCGAGCCCGGTACCATAGGTGCGGCGGGATCGGAAGACGCCCAAGTCCCCGGGAGTGCGGTCATGGGTCGGGTCTTTGCCATCTTCGATGGGCTCCTTAGTGGGGCAGGGTCCTGAGGAGATAAAGACTGCTCCCAACAGAAAGACTTGAGGTGTGCCAGCCAGTTCCTCAGAGTCTGCGAGGTGAAGTCCTTGCAGATGGGGCAGGCTCTGATGTTATGCGCCTCGCCCAGACAAAGAAGACACTCGCTGTGCCCGTCAGAAGTAGCGACCTTGCGACCACACGTTTTACAAGGTTTGAAAAGGGTAGACATAGAAGTCCAAGGACAGTTGAAGATAATGAAGAGACGACGACGAAGACGGGGGGGTAGCAAGTCGGGGTCGGAGTTCCAAGAAATAAGAGGAACAAGCACCGAAATACCGAAAACCAGTCCAAAATCCGTAAGAGTAGTCGAAATATCCAAAAACCGAATCGAAAACCAGAAAGACTTGCAATAAAAGGCCAAAGAAGAAACGCTCTAAGCTCAGAACCTCCGTACACGACGGCGGATGAGAAAGAACTGAGGAAAGACCGTTGCTCGGCGGGCTGAGCATGCTCAGTGGATACATGGGGGAGGGGTTCCCGCCAAGCTACTAAGCTCTAGAATTTTCCGAACGGTACCGCGCATGCGCGAAAGCTCCTAGTGTGTAAGGCACAGAGACCACGAAGAAGAACCAGAAGTATACTATTGAATACCAAAGACAGGATTTCTGTTGCCATAGTACTGCTGACAGGGAGAAAATTAACTCATCTAAAATACGGTTCTACAGACACCACTGGCTGTCAAAAATAAAATAAAATAGTGAATGGTCTGAGAGCAAGTTGAACATTCAGTTGAAAGAAAAGTAACTAACTTTGAGACTTGTACTCTGGATGTGCCACGTGGGAACACATCTTGGGTGAAAGAGACAGATGGGAAAGATGGTTATGGTTGGTAAGGGAGGCAGACTGATGGAAACCATCAGTCAAGTAGCCAAGTAGCCCTGAGTTTGCATACTTGAGCAGCTTGTGGTTCTCGGCACCACAGTTCGGGAAGGATATCGACAAGCTGGAATGTGTCCAAAGGAGGGCAAGCAAAATGGTAAAAGACCTGGAAACCGTGCAGTCCTATGAGGATCAGCTTAGGGAACTGGATATGTTTAGCCTGAAGAAGAGAAGGTTAAGAGGCTCTGCTGTGCCAGAGACTAGGGCATAGAGCAATGGCTTCAAACTTCAGGGAAATTCCATCAGAACTTGATGGTAAGAACAGTTTGACAGTGGAATGCACTGCCTAGGAGTGTGGTGTAGGTTTTTAAACAGGTTTTTAAACAGGGGCTGGATAGCCATCTGCTTGGAGTGCGTTGATTGTGTATTCTTGCTGGGGTGGGACTAGATGGCTCTTGTGGTCTTTTCCAACTCGATTCTGTGTGTGTGTGTGTGTGAAGTGATTCTCTTAAAACATTTGGGAAGCATAAAAAAAAAAGACTTTACCCTGGTCTTTCAGTGGGTTGGCAACTAACCATTAGTAAACAGTTGCTGTTATCTGCCTGTGATTTTAATTGTCCCACAGTGATGCGTTGGAAGGCAGATAAGGTGGAAAGCTGACATGTAAATACACTTTGGGATTGGCATTCCAACACATTGAGCTGTTGGAGGGAAAGAGAATGGGCTACGCTAGAGCAATTAATCTGGCATATGAGCAGACTAGTATGCATGTACACAACAGTTGAAACCAAGATTCCAGCTTTTATTTGCTCCTGAAATGAAACAGAAATTCCCCAGTATGGGGACTTGAACCACAGCCTGGGAACTACATCAATGACTACTGTGCCAGACAAGATCTTGGTACTACTTTCAAATATAAGTGCTACTATCTCTGATATTCTCTGCTTGTGTGAATTCCCAAAAGCAACTGTTTCCATCTGCTGTTCCTGGTCTGTTTTTCTGTGTCTGCTAAAATTGCTGTTATTTTTCTTGCCCAGAGTCACAGGTGGGTTTCCATGGTGAAGTAGGGATTCAACCCTTGGTCTCCAAATTTCTAGTTCTGTTTTTCCTTCATGGCAAATAGACTTATCAGTGACTAAAAACATGGGTGGGAATCATGCAGCCCCACAGATATTCTTGGACTGCAGCTCCTACAGTTTTTCACCATTGCTTATGTTGGTTAGGGATGATGAACCTTGTCATCCAGCAACCTCTGGACAGCTGCATGATTCCCATTCCCACCTTGAAACATTCCTTTTAGAAATAAATTCATCATATTGGAAGGGGGGATTTTTATGTTATGGGGGTATTGGAAAAATAGCTTGTTACTAGCCCATTCATTTTTTAATTTAAAAACTCTTCACTTAAATACAAAAATGAGGCCACCAAAGAAGTCTTTGAAGGCTAACAAATAAATGTTCTTAGGACTGAGAAAGTTAACATCATGTTTTCTTAAATGATGGCCTGACTCTTGTTGGTTTGTGCCAGCTAGAGGAGACCCACTCCATCAATTATTGAATGGTGAATTAACACACAGGTAAATCTCATTGTTCCAGTGGGTCTGCTCTAGGTGAGACTAACAACAGGATTCAGGTGAAAGTTGTAAAAGCATTTAAACCAATAGTATTCAATGCTTGGAACTTGAGGCTTTTTGGATCTCATTTCCCAGAATCCCTGACCATTGGCCATGCTGGCCAGGGCTTTGGGGAGCTGAAATCCAAAACAACTGGAGGACCGAAGATGGAGAATCACAGCCTGAAACACAACAGCAATAGCAATAGCAGTTATTTCTATACCGCCTATCAACTAACGTTATCTAAGCAGTTTACAATGTATTTTAGCTAATTGCCCCCAACAAGCTGGGTACTCATTTTACCGACCTGCGAAAGGATGGAAGGCTGAGTCAACCTTGGAGCCTGGCAGGATCGAACTCACAACCTTGTGGTTGCAGTACTAGCATTTAACCACTGCGCCACCAGGGCTCCTTCTAACAGCACAATGAATTGTAATGTTAACACCTCCAGGCTCTGCAATCACTATTTCAGTGAGTGTGTGAGTTGTGTACTAAGGGCACACCCACGGTTCGTCTTCTGCCACACCCTCTTGCCTTATCAAGCTCACTGCCTCATCATCCTCACTCTTTAACCAAGGAAGATTCACAAATTACCATAGCTGGGTTGGCATAAATAAACATACACTGAGGATGCAAAACAGAGGCACAAAATGGCAGTATCAGGTTGTTTGGCTGAATGCCCTGCTTGCAGATTATTTCTTAAAGGCCAGGAAATCTTACTGCTACAGCAAATAGACACTAAATAACCTTGAGCAAGTCACATTCTCTCAGCTTTAGAAGAAGACAAACCCCCTCTGAACAAAGCTTGCCGCCACCACCTGCCATGATAGACTCACCTTAGGGTTGCCATAAGTCAGAAATGACTTGAAGGCACACAGCAACAAAGTGCCACTGACAGGAGGAGGTCCTTTCTAGCCATCATGTCTCTCCCCTCTGAAAACTGACCTCGTAGGGGTTTGCCTGGCAAGCTTTGTTGCCTTTGGCTTTTTCTGAGACTGAGAATGTGATTTGCCTGAGGTCGCCCACTGAATTTCCATGGCTGAGTGGGGATTCAAACCATGCTCTCCAGAGTCTGGTCACACACATCTTCTGCTGTGTCCCTTTCATCAGGGACATGTAGCAAGGAAGTGCAGATGTTGAAATTGCTGCCTTGTTGAAACTGCTCCCTTGGCATCTGTACACACACTCTTGCTGCTACATTCCTGTTGCTCCTGGTGGTGTCCAGCAGGAAGGTTTTGCAGACCGTCAGGGATCCCTGGACCACTGGGATGGAGCCATCAATGTATCAAACTGCTTTAGCTCTGCAGTGTGACTTCAACCCAGCTTACGTTACCTGGTAGTGTAGCTGAATCTATTCAAATAACCAGCAATGATGCTCCAGGGTTTCGGTTTCTCCTATGTCTGCATGACCTGAGACTATGGAGCACTTTCAAAATAGTAGCCTCTTTAGAGCAAGAGTGAGCAGCTGTGGGCTGCATTCATGCCCTGGGAGAACTTAAAGGGCTGCACCCACATCGCACTCATTGAAAAAAAAAATTGGCTCCATAATGACCCCAACACTCCCTAGTGGGCATGGGGGCATTTTCACCATGTTTGGGCTGGGTGAGTTGGACAATTTTTACCACTGTTTACTTCCTCATTTGGAAAAAGGACTGTCTTGGACCTAAAATGGTCTGGGTGGGCAAAAACACAGCAAAAATGGTTCCACCCATTTTTTTTTAACGTTGGGAATGCTCACATGTGATCTGTACTTTGTCCACTCCTGCTTTTGAGAGCTGCTGGTGAGGAATCAGTCCTGCTGCAATTGGAGACCCCCTCATTCTGCCGAGTTGAGCCCCTGGCTTTGTGCCCCCAAAAGCTGGCTTGTCCATTGCATATTTTAAGTGATGGGGCTGCAGGAGCCCTCTAGTAAACATCTCACTCCAAATGGAGCTCCACAAGGGAGAAAAGAGAAATGGGAAGGAATCCTACAGCTGTCTTATAATGTCTCCTGTTAACCCAGAGACATAGTTCCAGAGTAATAAAAAATAAGTTCTCCAGACACTAAGGGTTTTCCTAAGGCCTTGTCTGTGCAAAGGAAGTGCTCTGGATATATGATGTTGCCTTTCTCCTAGAGATGAGCTAAGATTCTAGCCCTCATAGATTTTTAATAAAATTCTGAATTCAGGAAGAACATTGTGAGCTACCCCAAACAAACAAACAAAAGCTATGGTCTTTGTATTAACTCCAGCAGGGTTGGAATTGTGAGGCCCACCAGATGTCATTGGACCGCAGCATTTCCTCCTTTTGACTAGGGCACCAGTAACATTTTGGGGGTTGGATGATTCCTCTTCAGAGTAGGCAACTTATGACCCTCCAGATGTTGTTAGACTGCATCAGACACAGTCAGAGATGTGAGGTGGTGGGTGTTGCAGTCCAGAAACATTTGGATGGCCAAGAGCACTCCCTTGTTTTAACAAGTCTAAAGTTTGGTAATTATTATATGGCTGTTTACTGTCTGTCACTGTCAAAGGCTCTCTTGGGCAAGGCCAGCCCACAGATTTTGCTACTTGCGGCAAACTGCCAAGCAACATTTCCTCACCTCGTGCCAAGGCGCATATTATCCAAAGCTAGCTGAGTTATTTTGAAATTTGAGGCAGATAGTCCCACATGTACTGTAACCCCAGCAGTAAAGAACCAAATTGTTGTTCTTCCATAGACACTGCAAATTTGTTTCATGAGGCAGCTGCCTCATTTGCCCTAATAGCAGGACCAGCCTTAATCTTGGGCAGAGAAATGTTGTTCCCCCCATGTTGGTTCTTCACACTTAGGGATATACAAGCTTTAGATTTCCAGGTGGTTGAATGGCTTAGGAAGCCATTTGTGTTCAGCTTGGAGAAGTGAGATGATAGCTATCTTTAAATATATGAAAGGATGGCATGCAGTGGATGGAGCAAGCTTGGTTTTGCAATGCTCCAGAGATTACTAGGACATGAACTAATGGATTCCAGATGAAAGGATAGACATTCCACCTAGATATTAGAAAGAACTTCTTGATGGTAAGAGCTGTTTGACAATGGAACAGACCAACTGAGAGTGTGGTGAAATCTCCTTCAGTGGAATTTTTAAATGGAGACTGGATGGCCACATCTTAGGGGTGCTTTAGATGTATTCCTGCATGGTGGGGGCCAGGCTGCACAGCTTGCATGCTCTACAACCTCTAAACTCCCGTTGTACCTGAAACGTTACCATTCTGGCTTTGACTTCCTGGAGCTGAGATTAAAATCACATAGAAGACTAAAGGCCCCCGCTCCACACGCTTTTTAGCTGGAATGACCAGGATTGTAAATGTGCCACTAATGTGGAAACATATCCAAAACAGGCAGTTGTCTGGCCTGCTGATTATGTAGGTCACTTCTGTCTACTTTGAGTGGTGCTGCTCACCTGGACCTACGGAGGACAGCTTCTCCATCCACCCTGTTAGGTCAGTCCAGTCTGACTTGGGGGTTCTCAGATATTCTACCACAAAGCTGTCTTGAAAAGGTGTCGTGCAGCGTTATTTGAAAGATGTATCTCCCTATATGAACCTCCTAGAGCTCTAAGATCTGCTGGGGAAGGTTTCCTCTCAGTCCCGTCTCCTTCCCAAGCTTGCCTGATGAGGACTTAGGAAAGGACTTTCTCGGTGGCTGCTCCTACCCCATGGAACTCTCTTAGCCACAGGAGGCTAGGCGGCCCCCTCCCTGCTTTCCTTTCGCTGGCAGACAAAAACATTTCTTTTCAAGCAGGCTTTTAATGTGTGAGTACTTATTACTTATTAAGCTGTTTTTTTAAAGTAAGTTTTTATAATTTTATGTTTTTTCATATTTTAATTGTTTTAAGGTGGCATATAAATACAATAAACAAATAAATGCTAAAAATGTCTAAGGAAAAGTAACTCTTTTGAACTACAGCTCCTAAAATACCTCAGCAAGTATTAAAGCTGCCTCAATGCCCCAATCAGCATGGCCAGTAGATTCTAGAAGCCAGTGTGGTTGTACAAGCTACAAAATTCTGGGAGTTTCCAAAAAAAAAGTTATTTTTTGCAAATCTAACTGAACCTTACTAGCCAATGGCAGTTCACAGGTGAAGCCAATCACAAAAACAGCAGGTACAAGATAGAGTTTGGCACAATCAGCAACCACGTACTGGTCTAATTTTATATTTACAGCTAATCCCCCTTTGAAATGGATAAATTCTTTGTCACAGTTGCCTCTTTGTAGGAGGGAGTGCCACAGTTCAGTTTTCTGTGTGTAAAGTAAGGCTGCTAGCTTTGGAAATATAATGGCTTAGCCTTTACATTTTAGACAGAATCTACAGATCTGGAGTTTTTCATGCAGGGATGAGTAATTTGGGGGCCCTTCAGATATTATTTAACATGCTACAGTACTAAATGATGATGTTAAGGTGTTTGCCATGACAGTACCTGTAGCCATGCAACTCCCAAAGCACTTGCTATAGCATTGATCCACCTCAGCAATCTAGTACTACTAATTTTCCTCTCTATCCCAAGTACGTGATTTGCAAACCTAATAGGTCTTCACCACCCAGTGAAGGGAAAGATCAGAGACTGATCAAAACCCTAAAACAAGGTACAACTATACTGAAGGAAAAATATCTTCATCCAGGGAAAATTTAAGAAACTGCAAATTATTAAACTGTTAAAATTTCAAGAAAAAAGCAGATTATTTCTGGAATGTTTTGATCCTATCATCAACTAGGTGGTGCTTTCAGTAACAATCTGAAAGGTAAGGGAAGATTTCAGTTTAAATGGTTTTTCTCTTGATGTTTGCTTGGTAATTTTCCATTTTGACTTAACTGCTGTTTAATGATTGGTTAAAATACAAGTAGTATACTCCTGTGATTTGCTATATGTTGCTATATACTGCTGCTGGGTAGATTTTTCCAAATCTGCTATAAATAGTAAGGTGTATGTGTGCTTCGATGCCAGATTGCTGGACATCTATACTGACATGTTCTTAAATAAACTGCTGCCTTCATTTCACTAATGCTTCTATTCTTGAACTCAAATCAAACTCAAACAGGGGCAAGTTCCCTCTACAAGTGAAGCTAAGCCCCAATACACTGCATTACAACAGGGAGACTTCACCACAAGGTGTTTTTTTTGCTGGGAAAATGCATTTTCCACCAGCTGCTGTGAGGACTGCATCTGTCAGAGGAACCGGTCTAATTTTGGTGGAAAAGCAGGCAAAGGAAAGGATGCCATCATCTCTGCTGATCAAAAGTTGAACCGAGGAGTCCTAGATCCACTACACCATTGATGTTCACAACCGCTGCCTGTCTTTGGAATTGTAGAGACTCAAATATTTTCAAAACCTGCATTTTGAACAGTAGTGTATGAACGGATCTCTCCAGCATCTAGATACCAGGTTGACTTTCACCAGTTACCTCCAGGATATGGAATCCCATTTCCTCCAGAAAACATTTCCAAATGCACACGTGGCAGCACTCAAAACAAGGACTGGTGTTCCACCTATGTGACTTATTTTTATTGGGTTTGCGGTGTCAGCATTGGCTTTGGGAAGCCGGCATCAGCGTGGTAAGGGCAAGGAGACACAGTCCAATGGATATATGACTGCTTTGGTCTCTGTATCACAAAGCCGCTGGTGGTTATTGTTAAGTAGGGAAGGCCCCCCCACTGCCACTCCTTTGGACCTTTCAGGATTGCCTAAGCAGATTGAGAAGAATTTCATCCAGGGGTGAGAACTGTGTCATCTTCTAGATGTTTTTGGATGCCAGCTTCCAGCAGCCCTGGCCAGCAAAGCCAATAGTGAGGCATGTGGGGACTGCAATCCAAGAACAGCCAGAGAACCATACAATTCCCAGTCTCCTAGTCCAGTCAGTGTTCTTCCAGGGCCCAGCACAGTTTAATACCAAGACTGCCTTCCTTTAAATGGGGCTTGTGTAGCCCTCTAGACCACAATTCCCATCATGCTTCAGCATTGACTTTGCTGTCTAGGGCTGCTGGCAGTTGCCCTCCAACAACATCCAAAGGGCCACATTATTCTCAATGGGGTGTAAGTACTGGGGGGCGCAAAATAAGGCCACTCTCTCTGAAATAAGAATTCTGTCCACCCATGATATTTTCCTACCATTGTAGCAAATGTGGCATTAATCATCACTCATTAGAACATCTCAACTGGCTGTTTGTGTTCCCTGGGTCATTCTGGCAGCCCTTTCTTTTCCAGGTGCCTAAACTGTGTTTCTAAATGCTCACTGAAGTTGTGACTTACTGTGATGCTAGAAATTTGGGGACTGAAGGAAAAAAATAATTTGGTGGGCACAATTCTTTTTTTGGAGGCAGTGCCCTCATTCTCTCCCCCACACTTGTCACACCCTTGACTCCCAATCCTACCTTGCAGCATCACACTATTTTGGAAACTGAAGGAAGAAGCATGACCAGAGAGTCCTCTAAGCAGAGTTAAGAATTCAGCTGCTAACTCTTCATCTGCCCCAAGAATGCAAATCCAAGAATGAATCAGATCTTTCTGCCCTATTGCTGTTCCTTGAGTATGCAGAGATGGGAGTAAATTGATACACAGATTTATATATAATCCTACATATTGTTTTTCCCTGAGTTGGGAGCTTGTACCCCATCGTTGGCACACAAGCCAGGGTGTCTTGGAGGAAGGGGAAGTTGGGACTTGTCTCCAGTAAGGCCTCTGCAGTGGCAAGAAGGCCCCTTCCTTTCCTCCCCATTGCCTTTGCTTCAATGCGGTCTCTGGGTGCTTTCCGAACCTCACCGTGTCCTCGCAGACGTTTGGAAGGAATGAGTGCATTGTCCTGGACCACTGCTAGATGCCTCTTGGCAGTTCAGTCTCTTCAACCTTCAGGTCCCATCCTGTTTAGGCTAGCTGGTCTTGGGTCTTGGGAAAAGGGTCCTATCACCCAAATCCTGTTTTTTTTTTTAAAGTGGAGATACCAAGAATCAAACTTGAGACCTTCTGCATGCAAAGCAATTGCTCTATCACTTGTGCTATACCTGCCCAGATAATAATATTGCTCTGGCAGCCCATTCGCAAAGGTGGCATTCTCCGTACAGTCCATTCCTACAAAATTGGTGCATTTCAGTCCCTGTTCTGCAAGTTTATGTCTATTCCCCCTTCCCCAGGCAGGTTCTGTTGTTCCTCATACTAAAGCAAGAACCAGGGCAGGAATAGTGGGTGGTGGGGAAGGAATCCTGATCCTTCCATACAGGGTGTCCATACAAAGATAGATTGGGGTTGTCTTGGTTTTTCTCTTTCTCAGTCTCCTCTGGACAGGTTGGTGGAGAAGAGGGCAACCGTGCTCTCTGCTATTTGGAGGCAGGTGCTCCTTGATTGATCTGCAGGAGGGAGTTGGTGGCATAGTTTTGGAACAGCGGCTGCAGGAACATGCCAATGGTACCGAAGACACAGACAAAGACAAAGATCCACAAGAAGAGGCGGTCGATCACCATGGCCACGTACTTCCAGTCTTCACTCACCTGAAAAGAGTGCAAGGGAGAAGGGTAAGTGGGTTTTTTTTTCTGACTAGATAACAGAGGTGGAAAGACTATTCGAAAATATTCAGGAAATGGTAGAAAAACATGTTTCTCAAGTAACAAAAATTGATAAAGAGTATATCATGATTGGTGACTTATTCTTGCATGATTTGTATATTTTTGTGAGAAAACAGTATTTCTGTGCAGGAAGAAAAAACATTTTTTCCTGTACTGAAACTAATATCTCTGGGCAGAACGATGATTTTCTGTGTGAAAAATGCTGTTTTCTGTGCAAAAATTTATGAGTTTGCACGGAATGATTGAATCAACCAATTAATATCCTGCCTTTCTCCCAGCACAGGATTCAAAGCAGTTAGATCTCAAACTGCAGCATTTTCTGAATAAGAATCAGCATTTTCTATGCAGAAAGTAACATTTCTGTGCAGAAAATCCTGTTTTTTGCACACACAAAAAAGCCACCTGCAAATTTTGTGGAGAATATATCCTGAACTGTGATACGCAGTTTTCAAAAACTTTCTTGCAACGTGATGAAAATTGCTCACTTTATTTGTTACTTCCATCATGAATGAAATTAGTGGAGAATTACACCCCTACTAGATAAGCATCTCTTGTTGTCCACCTGTCTTATTAGCAGTCTGGGGCAAAAACACTGTAAACTTGATTTTTGGGCTCCAACCCCTGGAATCCACATGGCCATGCTGACTGGGAACTACTGGTAGTTTCAATCCAAAATGACCATGTTCTGTAGATAGGATGCAGTGCTTCTATTTCAAATTTGTATCAGATTTAGACAATCCTTGATAGTTCTGCATTCCTTATGCCTCACCTTTTCACAAAGAATCCTGAGCCTGTAATTCAGTGGGACTGTTGCTGGTTCTTCTTTCATGATCCTGTGTGCACCCCACTCAAGAGGCAGCCTTCCTTTCCCAAAATTGAAGTTGCCCAAACAAAAGTAATTACCTCTTCAAGCATCTAAAAAGCTGTGTATTTTGTGTGTGTGTGTGTGTGTGTGTGTTTGTGTGTTTAAATCCTGCTTTTAACTCTCTGCTTTGTTTTTTGATTATTTGGGGCTTGTTTTCATTACAGTCGACTGTCCACATTCACAAGGGTTAAGGGCACAGCACCCTGCAGAAGTGGGAAAGTGGTGCTGAGAAATCAGGGTGTGATCTATCCTTGGCTGGCCAGGCAGAGGAGGGAGACCAAAGGCAGGTTTTTAAAGTGCTGCATGACCTGAAGTATGGAGGCAGGGGTTGGAGAAACTAGCAGATAATCATATCCATGAAAGTTAAGCTCATAAATGTGGAGACCAGACTATACTTTTCTTTGTAACCAAAAACTGATGGCTAAAACACATTAGCTATAGCTGATTATATGGTCACTGCTGTCTTCTGGAGCCATGTAATCCCTGCTGCTGGCAAGATGGATTTTTCTTATGCATTTGTTCAGCTTTTGCTCCTCCATCATGAGGACTAGCACCTGGCAGTGCATTTAAAGGGAAGCTGAGCATCTAAACCTGCCAAATTCTTTACAAAGAATTGCATCTCGAACACTAAATATCCAAGAAACTGGATTCAGGATTGGTCTTCCGTTAGTGTAGGGGTAGACACATTTGGCAAGCATTTTGTACCCCAGCTTTGCAGTGGGCCAAGCCCCTGCTATGTTGTTCCTGCTCACAAAAATTCAGCAGCCAGTCAAATTTTATCAGATTTTGACAACATGTAAACACATACTAAAATGCCATTACAACAAATAGGAAATTCTCATTTTCCCCAAGTTTGCCACCTCATTTCAGTAGCAAACCACAACCTTTTCTGATCAAGATTAGCATTCTATTTAATTATAATTAGCATTCTATTTCATTATAATTAGCATTCTATTCAGTGGCAGGAACTGCCATGCAGTTTTTAGGGGGTCCTGGATCTCCTACAAATATGGTACTGGGAGACAACATGTAGCCTGTGTGCTACTCACTTCAGTCATATCAGGGAAGCTCTGTTTTTGGAAGGTCTTTCTACTTCTTCAAGAGGTGGGAGAATTTCCCACAACCCACAGCTCAATCCATTCAGAGGGTCTCTTGACCCATTTTTCAGGGAGCTGGAGGAGCTGCCATGGAAGGAGGGAGCAAAGGAAGTCCACTCCCTCCCATCTGGTTTGATATACCCAAATCCAGACAAAAATCCACAGAATACACATTTGGGCTGGAAACAATAATTATTTTCAAATTATTATTTAAAAATGGTTGAAAAATGTGCTCCTCAAATTTCAGGAAAACTTAACACAAGTAATCTTGAACTGATGATTTCTGAACTTTACAGTTTGTAACTCATTCTGCAGAAAATTTGGACATTGTATTTTTGGTCAAAAAATGACATTTTCAGCATTAAAAATAAGAGCTCTGCAGAAAAATATTATTTTCTGTGGCAAATGATATGTTTCCTGTGCAAAAAAAAAAGGCACATGCAAATTTGGCACAGAATAATCTCCTAAGTAAAACATTTTTTGCACAAAGAATTTTTGTTGTGCATAAATTTTATGTGTAGAAAATGCTGTTTTCAAGACAAAAACAATGCATAGGTTTTGTATAGAATAAATCCTGAACTGCAAAATAGCTTTGGGAAATGCATACTTTCAATTACTTTCTCACAGATTACTGGTTGCTTCCTTTAATTAGCAAAGAATTACATTCCTAGTATATGTATATGAAGGCAGCTCTTCTTATGTCAATGAGTAATACTATTCGTGATGACTCAAGTCTTTGCCAGGAACAGCTAGAACCGTTACACATTGTACCAGTAAAACATTTACATATCATAAACTCACTGCTCACAAATGTAGGAGAGGTACTAAAGTCTTTTACTGGCAGCTCTAAAAGTAGGGGCAGGAATCCTGTGGCCTTCCAGATGTTGTTGGACTGTAACTCCCAGCAGCCCTAACCAGGTGAGAAATGCTGGGAGTTGCAGACCAATGGCACTTGGAGGGTAACAGGATTCTCACATCTATGTTAAAAACTAGGAGCTTTTTTCCCTGTCCTCTTAAATAGAACCTGAAATTCTCTGTTGTGATGTACAAGCTCAGTCGAGAGGTCTGCTGTCTTCCTGGGGCCAGGATCAACCACATAACGGAGACGCTAACCAGGCTGGTCAAACCCACTGACCACAAGCCCCTCATTTTGGTTCATGTCGGAACTAATGACACTGCGAAGAGCAGCTTTTACCACATCGGAAAGGACTACGAGCTTATGGGGACGAAGCTTAAGGACCTTGGTGCGCAGGTGGTCATTTTGTCTCTCCTCCCTGTTCAAGGATATGGCGCACTTAGGGAAAGGGCAATAGCAGAGGTCAACAACTGGCTCCGCACGTGGTGCCACCAGCAACAGTTTGGGGTTTTGGAACATGGCCTGAATTTCCATGAACGTGGGCTTCTGGTGAGGGATGGGCTGCACCTCACGAAATTTGGCAGGAATGTTTTTGCAAACAGTCTCGCAAGGAGGATTAAGAGGTCATTAAACTAAGTTCCGCTGGGAAGGGAGACAATATTATTCAGGGCAAGGACTCGGCGAGCACAGCGGGAAAAGGCCCAAATGATACTGGACAAGTAGTACAAGTGGCCAATGGCGGGAGGAGTAGAAACAATAGTACAGGACTTGCAGAAAGGACCTGGGGACTTAAGTGTCTCTACACTAATGCACGGAGTATGGGAAACATGCAGGATGAACTTGAACTCCTAGTACAACAAAATAAATACAATTTGATAGGCATCACTGAGACCTGGTGGGATGAGTCTCATGTTTGGAATATAGGAATAGAGGGGTATAGTCTATTTTGTAAAAATAGACCAAACAAGAAAGGAGGAGGAGGATGTTTTCACCTGTGAAGAGATCCGGGACTTAAACCCAGAAAGCTAGGTCGAGAGCATCTAGGTAAGAATTAAGACAGCGAGAAACAATAGGGATATTCTGGTGGGGGTTTACTACAGACCTCCAACTCAGGCTGAGGACTTTGATGATGCCTTACTCAACCAAATGACTGCACATTCAAAGAGTAAACATTCAAACAGTAATAATAGGAGATTTCAATTACCTGGATATATGCTGGAAGTCAAACTCTGCCAAGACAGCAAGGTCCAACAAATTTCTTGCTAGTCTTGCAGACAGTTTCATGGTCCAGAAGGTGGAAGAGGCTACAAGGGGATCAAATATTCTAGATCTGATCCTGACCAACAGGGGTGACCTTGTTAATGAGGTAGAAGTGGTTGGATCTTTAGGGGGGAATGGCCATGCCTAATTGGAATTCAGCATTCAGTGGGAAGGAGAAGATAAGTGTAGCCAGACACTCATCTTAGATTTTAAAAAAGCGGACTTCTGTAAACTTAGGGAGCTGCTGGCTGGAATTCCGTGGTCAAGAACAGTGAAAGGGAAAGGAGTTCAGGAGGCATGGGAGTTCCTTAAAGGGAGATACTGAAGGCACAGTCTAAAACTGTGCCAATAAGGAGGAAAAATAGAAGGCACCTGAAGAAACCAGAATGGTTGACTAAAGAACTCTCAGCTGAGCTCAGTGTTGAGAAACATGTACAGGAAATGGAAGAAGGGGAAACCACCAAAGAAGAATTTAAGCAGGTAGCCAGGAGATGTAGGGAGGAGGTCAGAAACGCTAAAGCACAGAACGAACGTAGGCTGGCCAGAGACATTAAAAACAATAAAAAGGGCTTTTTTAAATATGTCCGCAGCAAAAGGAAAAAGAAGGAGACTATAGGGTCGCTGCGCAGAGAAGATGGCGAATTACCCACAGGGGGAAGAGAAAAAGGCAGAACTACTTAACACCTTCTTTGTCTCAGTTTTTTCCCAGAAGGATACAAGCACTCAACCTGGCGGTTGGGGAGCAGGCGAGGAAGCAGGGGAAATGAGGTACATAATAGGTAGAGAGGTGGTACAGGAATACCTGGCCACACTGGATGAATTCAAGTCTCCAGGGCCAGATGAATTGCATCCTAGGATATTAAAAGAACTGGTAGAGGTCATTTCGGAACTGCTTGCTATAATCTTTGAGAAATCTTGGAGGACAGGAGAAGTTCCAACAGACTGGAAGAGAGCAAATGTCCCTATCTTCAAGAAGGGAAAAAAGAGGACCCAAATAATTATCGCCCAGTCAGCCTGACATCAGTACCCGGAAAGATCCTGGAGCAGATCATTAAGCAGTCAGTTTCTAATCACTTAGAAAGCAACGCGGTAATCACGAGAAGTCAACATGGATTTCTCAAAAATAAGGCATGCCAGAGTAATCTTATCTCTTTTTATGATAGAGTTACTAGCTTGATAGATGAAGGGAATGCTGTGGATGTGGCATATCTCGATTTCAGTAAGGCCTTTGACAAAGTTCCCCATGACATTCTTGCAATGAAGCTGGTAAAATGTGGGCTGGACAGGGCTACTGTTAGCTGGATTTGTAATTGGTTGACCGACCGAACCCAAAGGGTTGCTTTTCATCCTGGAGAGAAGTGACTAGAGGGGTGCCACAGGGTTCTGTCCTGGGCCCAGTGCTGTTCAATATTTTTATCAACGACTTGGATGAAGAAATAGAGGGCATGCTCATCAAATTTGCAGATGACACCAAATTGGGAGGGGTTGCTAATACGCCAGAGGACAGGATCAAAATTCAAAATGACCTGGATAGATTGGAGAGCTGGGCCAAGGCTAACAAAATGAAATTCAACAGGGAGAAGTGTAAGGTCCCACACTTAGGTAGAAAAAATGGAATACAGAAGTATAGGATGGGGGACACGTGGCTGGATAGCACACAAGCTGAACATGAGTCAGCAGTGTGATGCAGCAGCCAAGAAAGCCAATGCAATTCTCGGCTGCATCAATAGGAGTATGGTGTCTAGATCGAGGGAGGTACTGGTACCACTCTACTCTGCTTTGGTTAGACCTCATCTTGAATACTGTGTCCAGTTCTGGGCACCCCAATTCAAGAAGGACCTGGTCAAACTGGAGCAAGTCCAGAGGAGGGTGACCAAAATGGTTTGGGGCCTGAAAGCCGTGCCCTATGAGGATAGACTTAGAGAGCTTGGTATGTTTAATCTGCAGAAGAGAAGGTTAAGAGGGCACATGATAGCCATGTTTAAATATTTGAAGGGATGCCATGTAGAGGAAGGAGAGGGCTTGTTTTCTGCTGCTCCAGAGACCAGGACAAGGAGCAATGGATTCAAGCTGCAGGAAAGGTGATTCCACCTGAACCTCAGGAAGAACTTCCTGACGATCAGGGCTGTCTGGCAGTGGAATATGCTGCCTCGGAGTGGAGTCTCCTTGCTTGGAGGTTTTTAAGCAGAGGCTAGATGGTCCTCTGTCGGGAGTGCTTTGAGGGTGTTCCTGTATGGCAGGGGGTTGGACTGGATGGCCCGTGTGGTCTCTTCCAACTCTACATTTCTATGATTCTATGTGTATTTCTGTTGTGACATCACATCATCTTCCAAAACCACATGCCAGGCACCTATGAACCCATTCACAGGCTTGCTGGGTGACTGCACCAGTCCTCTGGCAAGCAAGATGCCCAGAACAAAACAGACCTCTTTTTCCAGAGGTTTCCTAGGGGCTTGCTCCCAGGCTCTGGAACTCCCTACCTAGAGAGGCTGGACTGGCCCATTCCATATTCTTCTCTGAGCAACAAGTTAAGGCTACAGTTGACCTTCCACATTAGCTGGGGTTAGGAGCACAGGACCCTGCAGAAGTGGAAAAATTGCAAATATTAAAATGTGTGTGTGTGTGTGTCTGTGGGCATGGTAGGGAGAATGGGCACCCAGCATCCAAACCAGGTCAGGGAAAGGAGAGGGAAGGCGAGAGTTGGCATGGTGGCCTTATACTTTCTTGCTCATTGCCTTCCTTGGGTGGGGTGCTGCAGTGGGAGAAGGTTTGTGGTGCTGAGAAATTAGGTTGTGATCACCCCTAGCTGGCCAGGCAGCAGCTGGTGGAGGACAAAGAAGAGGACAAGAGGTGGGCTTTTTGAAGGACTGCATTGCCTGATTGGAGCTGCTGAGAAAGAAGATTCCCCCACAAAAGAGCACCTAAGGTAGGGGTTGAAAAACTCGCAGATAATCAAATCCATGAAAGTCAAGCCCACAAATGTGGAGGGCCAACTATATTTTGTTTTAGTAATCCTTTGGGAACTGTTTGCACAGAAAAAGAATTTTAATAATGTGCTATACAGTTTTTATTTCTTGCTTTTTAACACCAAGAAATATTGCATTGCTTTTATGCGGAACTGTTTTTAATTCTGTTGGTAGTTTAAATGTTTTTCATTTTGTTGGCAGCTTCATTTCATTCAAAGCAATTACTACAATTACATTTTTTAATTCTATTTATATTTTAATTATATTTTAAGTTTTGTAGGGTTTTAGTGTTGTCAGCTTTTATCTGTATCAGCTGTAATTTTTGAAAATTGCCTTCCTTGCCAAAATTCAGATACAAGGCATCTGTAATTTATCTGACAGGTTAGGGACCAGAGCATTGTCAGAAAATAGAATTGGTTGAAAAGTGGAACCCATGGACTGTACAGTAGGGAGCATGAAGAACTTACAGAGACTCACTTGGGACCAACCGTGTGTGTGCTACTTGCAAAGTCTCTCAGCCAGCTTAGTGCCTTTTTTTTTCCTCTTTCAACTTTCTTTGCAAGCAGCGTGTGCATGCAAGTGGTTCCAAGTCATCCTCCGTAGACATGAAGAACTGATGAAAGAGCAGAACCTCTGTTGAATTAATGGAACTTGTCCTTCCTTTGGAAGTATCAAAAGAGCAAATTGTTGGATAACAGGGTGTCAAAAGATAGGATAGATAAAAGCTGTACAGATAAAAGCTCACACTACTGAAAAAATTTAACTTAAAATAGATGGGTTGGACTCCAGGAGTGCAGGGTGCAGATAAATCTTACATTTTTTAAAAAAAATATAGGGTGTGTGTGTGTGTGTATATGTAGCCAGTGTGGTGCAGTGGTTTGAGTGTTGGACTGGAACTCTGGGACACTCAGGTTTAAATCTCTGCTTGGGCACAGAAACCCATTGTGTGGCCTTGGACAAATCGCACTCTCTCGGCTTCAGAGGAAAGCAATGGCTGAAGCGGTCTTGCCTAGAGAAACTCCCAAGGGAAGGTGGCCATAAATCAGAATAGACCTGAAGGTCTGTAACAATAACAAAGCCACCTTGAGTCCTGGAACTGGGGAAATGATGGGGTACAAATCAACAGCAACAATAATAGTAATGCACTTCCATTGCCATTCTTGAGAAGATATGGAACAGCAGGAGTCCCCTCTGAGAGGAAAATAAGAGCTCTCTTTGCTCCTTTCCTATCCACGCTGGAGACTCTGCCTCTCCTGCAGTCTCTCTCCGAATAAGCAAGGATGCAGAGGAAGGGACCAGCCAATCTGCCAAACCCAATCTCATCATTGTTTTTGTCCTCTGCCAAGGTCATTTTGCCCCAGTTCCAGGAGGAACTCTTCCCACATCCAGAAATCTGTACCTTTTTAAATGTGGTTTTCTCCCAGATGTGCACATTTTCTGTGTACCTTTTCAAACTTGCAGGAGGAGATGTGTACCTGTGGACTAAAAGCCCTTTGTGGGCATTTTTAAAATACTATGTATGTTTTTCTTGATGACACTGTGTTTGTTGCTGCAAGCATTGTTCTGGCTGTCTGGAAAATGCAACGTGCACACAGAAATTTGCATATTAATGACTGTGAACAGTGTGGTAAGTACTGCCTTGTTCTGGGAAGTATAATCGAGACATACATTAAAAAAAAACTCTATGGAATGAACTCCTTGCATATCCCTTGTGGCTACCATAAATAATATGGTGCTAGAAAGTACTGCATTGGACTGCCAAAAAGACAAATGAATGCAGTTGAGAGCCAATGAAGCCTCAACTCTCCCTAGAAGCCAAAATGACTATATCGAAACTATCATATTTTGGCCATATGAGGAGATGACATGACTCATTATAAAAGATTATAAAGCTAGCCAAAGTGGTAGCTAGCACAGAAGAAGAAGAACATATTATAGATGGATTGTCTCAATAAAGGAAGCTGTATCTGCCCTGAGTTTTGCAAGACTTGAGAAGGGTTCTTAAGGGGCTCTTGGAGGTCTCCTTTTTAGAGAATAACAATGAGTCAAAGAGGACTTGATGGCAAATAAAAATAACAAAGTGAGCCCATCTGTGATTGGAAAGAACATCCCAGGCCTCTTCTGAACCCTTTTCCCCCCACCCACCCGTGCTGCTCATGTGGCTTTACCCAAGCTTGCAGCCTCCCTGTGCTGCCTGAGGCAGCAGAATTACTCAGTCATGCTCGAGATTCCCCCTTCCTAGTTCTTATGGCAACCAGTTAAAAACTTGACACCCCTTGGCCCATGGGGCGCGGAGCATTTTCAGCTACAAAGAGAGTCTGGCATGACTTTAGAACTAGACAGCTAAGTTAAGGTGGGGAAACATTTTGACAGACTGCTGTCTGGTCACAGATTATCAATGTGAGGATGTTCGGAGGGGGGTTCGGCCAAAATGACAACCCTCACCCTATTGGTACAAGTGAAACCCATAACTGGGGCTGCCAGTGTCCTTACCCACACACCAAAAGAAAGTAAAGCCTGTTTCTCCTGCCTCATCTGCCCCCTCCCGTTTCTCCCCATGCATGAATATTTCATGCACTTTCAACATTGAGATCCAGCCAAGCAGAAGGGAAATATTGATTCTGGAGTCTGGCTGCCAAGTGGGAGAACACGACTGCTGCACATCTGGGAGGAGGGTCAGGGAAGGACAGCATACTCTCATGGATTTGGTGGAGGAAGCCAGGTGGGATGGGGGAAAGATGTGTGACAGTCCTTCCCACCCCCACCCCCCGGCAAGCATCTAGCAGGTTCCACTCACTCAAAGATAACCCCCAGGTGTATTGCTGTTAGTGCCAAGTCATTTTCAACTCCAAGCTCCATGGTCTCACATTCCCATCGTCACTTCCCTTAATAACTCGCCCCCTGAAATCATTTTCCCTATTTTAAAATGGGTCAACCCTACCTGGTTGCTGCATTTTTAGGACTGAGGGAATTTCCTGTTGGGTAATACTTTGGATGCCTGCCCCAAAGCCCTGTCCTGATGGCATTGTCCATGTATAGCAGCCCTTTTGATATTTCTGGGCTTTCTATTTCAGAAGATGTCTTCATGGGTAGAATGAAGAACTGAAGAAGAACTCTGTTGTATCAGCAATGGTGCAGTGGAGCCAGGCCTCGGAGGGTTGAACCGCTGTGACTTTCTGGTTGGTAGGAGTGATGATGTCATCCACTCCCTCTTGTCCACAGCTTCCTTCTTCCCTCTGGGCATAGGTGCATTTCTGACAGTAACCTGTACATTGCTGTGACCTGTACCTGGTGTAAAGTGAAGTATGTGCCATGGTATGGTCTCTAAGGGGCATTTAAGACTCATTAGTTTTACAAAAGACCTGATGGGAGATGAAAACAGCAAAGACTGTTTGTTCACAGAGATATAGAAAGCTTGCTTGCCCATTTAAGAGCCATTAGGTTAATATCTGCTTTACTACTGATGAAAGTTAAAGAAGAAAGCACAAAAGCAGGGTTTATTGTTGTGTGCCTTCAAGTGATTTCATATGGCACCCCTAAGGTGAACCTATCATGGGCTGAGTGTGTGAGACATGCCCAAGGTCACCCGGTGGGCTTCTGTGGCCAAATGAGGAATTGAACCCTGGTCTCCAGGGTCCTAGTCCAACACTCAAAGCACTACACCATGCTGTCTCTCAAAAGCAGAGTTAAAGCTGAATATTAAGAAGACAAACATAATGCCTATAGATGAGTTACATAACTTTCAAATGGGCAACAAAGACACTGAAATAGTTTTCCTATACCTTGGTTTCTATACCATGGTACAGATTTCCTATACCTTGGCTCAGTCGCTAACCAAATGGAGACTGCAGTCAAGAAATCCGAAGAGGACTAAGACTTGGAAGGGCAGCCATGAAGGAACTAGCTAAGGTCATTGAGGATAAAGAATTGCCATTAAACATCAAAGTCAGATTTAATCCAGGCCATAGTATTTTCAAATTTTACATGTGTGTGTGAAAGGTGGTTAACTGAAAAAAGCAGACAGGAAGAAAATGAACTTATTTGAAATGTAGTGTTGGAGAAGAATACGAATAACCCAAACTGCTAAAAAAAACAAATAAATGGGTCCCAGAGCATACCAAGCCTGAACTCTTACTAGATGCAAAGACACTAAGTTTTGTCATGCTTTGGACACATGATGAAATTACATCACTCACCAGAAAAGACAATAATGCTAGCAAAGTTGAAGGCAGAAGAAAAAGAGGAAGACTATACTACAGGTGGATTGATTAAATCAAGGAGGACATGACCATGAGTTAGCAAAACCTGAGCAGGGCAGTCGATGACCAGGTGTCTTGGAGAATCTTCATGCACAGAGTCACAGGGTCAAGTTGAAGTCAACTTGATGGCACACACCCAACAACAGAGCTGTATAAAATCCCTGGTTGAAAACAGCTGGGATGAGTTTGTTAGCACAGATCAAGAAAGCTGCTTTTTCATTGAAGAGCCACTAGCTTTATAAAAGACCTAGTAGAGCCAGCATGGTATAGACAGCCAATGTGGTGAGTGGTCTGAGCGCTGGACTATGACCCTGCATACCTGGGTTCAGTTCCCCACTTGGCTGTGGAAACCCAATGGGTGATCTTGGGCATGTCACACATTCACAGCCCCCAGAAAAGTCCATGATAGGGTCATCTTAGGGTTGCCATAAGTCAGAAACAACTTGAAAGCACACAACAAAAACAAGAAGAGATGAAAGCAATTATAACTGATTTGTTCACATGAATCAAAAAAGCTGCTGGCAATTTTGGACTTTCCTTGTGGGCTATGTGGCTACAGGGGCTGTCACCACTGAGCACCTGAAACATACTTGAATATTTACAACTATCAGTCACAGATTCGGTCAAAGTCCCATCCATTTTCAGCCATGCATGGCCAACAGCAGCCACTGAGTTGTTTTAGGGAATGCCAAGAAGCAGCAATAGTTTACCAGTACATGGCATGCAAAAGCAGAGTGCTTCTGAATGAGAAGACTATCTCTTGCGCTCATTAGCTTAAAAAGAGATGACCTTTCTTGTTTCCATGAACACCTCAAAATCAATGACATTCAGCTGACACTTACTAAGTGAACAAGCATCTGAGCAACAGCACTATCAATGCATACAGGTTAAACAACCAAAATTATAAAATGGAATCCTATAATTTTTGTTTGGACTAAGGAAGAGCATGCATATGCTCTCAGACTATCCTGTTTTCTGCTGCATAGTTTGCACATTAAACTTCATAAATTTAATTCTTGAAAGTAAGAACAAATAAATTTACTATTTTTCTCCTTACTGTGGGAAAGTCACCAAAAACTATACAGGTTTTGAAGAGTTTTTGCAATTTGGGACTTCTTTTTGGGCAAAAAGGGAAAAAAAAGGAGATGAGCAACACTAAGCATTTAATAACAACCAGTTTGCACAGAAAACAGCAAAACAGAAAAATATCCAGAAATGTTGTTTTCTGCACCAAAAGAAATGTTTTCTGCACCAAAAGCAAGCATTCTCCATAGAAAACATGCAGAAAATACCATGTTGTGCACAAAAACTTCGTATGCCCTTTTCAGTCAAGTTGTCTTGCCAAGGTCACTGGACACTCAAGAAACCCATTTTTTTTACCGTTTTCCAAACATGTTTTGAATATTCTTTCCTCTCTTAATATGTAGTTAGGATAACTATTGATGATAATTGTGATTTTGCTTATGTTAGGAGGCTGCTAGTAATTATTTGGCCCTGTCCAAAGTATGGAAGCCAGAATGGTGTAGTGATTTGAGTGTGATAATGAGACTCTGGAGAGCAGGGTTTGAATCGCCGCTTGGCCACAGAAACCAACTGGGTGATCTTGGGCAACCTGCACTCTCTTAGCCTCAGAGGAAGGCAAAGGCAAGCCCCTCTGAACAAATCTTGTCAAGGAAATTGTTATAGGCTCACCTAAAGGTCACCATAAATGGGAAACAACTCAAAGGCATGCAACAACAATTCAAGACATGCACCACTAATCTGTGAATAGATAGTAGCCAAGGGCCTACAGCCTTTAGTTAACCCTAACTGCAGTAAACCTATGAATCAATGAGATCTGCCTACATGTTGACTCAACATTCAAGTATTAACTGAGTAGTTCTAATCTAATTGAGACTAACAGAATTGCAGCCAATATCGAAATTAACTTTCCCCCATGAATGCAAATTGCCCCTCAAAGTGAATGTCGGTTAGAAATGACCTCAAAAGTCATCTAGACCAAGAGCGGGGAACCTCTCTCAGTGCCAGGACTGAATTCAATTTCAGAGATGTTCTTGGGGCTGCATTTCAGTGATGAACAGAACTAAAGGGAAAACGAGCGGAGTACCAGCATATTCTGGCAGAAAGCTCATGCTCCCAGGAACTAAGTCATAAGAGGAATATCCCAACCTTTTATAACTTCTCACAGTTTCACAGTGTTGCCTGTGATTGACCATAGGAAACCCTGGGAAACTACAGATCAAATGGCATCATGGAAAAGGGAAGTGAATATATGTGGATCCAAAGGAGCAGACACTCCTCCTTTTAAGAGCCAAAAGACAAATGATACAGCATTATCTTCACTGCTCACCAGAAACTCGGAAGGGATGCAGCCAGACTGACCTACATTGGGAGGGAGTTCTAGTCACTGTGATGCTACAGAGAAAGCCTGGTCATGTGTACTCACCAGGCTAGCCTGACAAGGGGATTGGACAGGTAACAAGGCTTCTGTTGATTACATTTCAGCATCTTGGGATTTGCAGTTTTGAGAGATTTCTTTGCCTGGAGAATACTAATGTATTTCAGGAGACAGAGCTAGAGAATTCTAACTATCTCACAAAACTAAAGATCCCAGGATTCATAGAATCATAAAGTTGTAAAAGACCATATGGACTACTCAGTCCAACCCCATTCTGCCATGCAGGAATATACCATCAAAGCATTCCCAACAAATGGTCATCCAGCCTCTGTTTAAAAACCTCCAAGGAAGGTTCCCCAAGGGTGAGGCCAAGGTGGTTAAAAGTGGTATCAAACCACCATCATCAAGGCCAAGGAAGTCACTCTTCCCTCCTTGGAGGTGGGGGAGACTCACACTCTGGTCATCATCTTCACTTTTCATGTGGTCAGCAATGAAACGCACTCCATCCACGGCCTCCTCCAGACTACAGCAGCATTGGCCGGGTGGTGGGGGTGGTTGCCCCGTTTGCCTTGGCCTGTCCCGGTAACCGTTGATCCCCTCTGATGTTTCTGTAAAGGGCCTCCCTCCACTGCCGCCATTGTTTCCACCACTGCCCGCCCCAAACTTCTTTGTGGTTGAGGGATTGATGTAGCAAGTGCAGGACCGAGCTCCTTCTCTCAGGAAGAAGCTTCCGGAAAACCGTTCCTGGCTCTGCCGCTTTTGGCGCAAGCGCTGTCGGGCACAGTTCTGTCGTGGCTGCTTCATGAAGAGGAGGGTAGGCAGCTTGTCCAAGAAGACCACCTTGACCCATGGAGGCATGGTGTGGGTGGTGGGTGAGCGGTGGTGGACATTGAGGACACAGACACTGGTGACAATAGAGAAGGTCACTAACACCATGGTGAACATCAGATACTTGCCCACCAGAGGGACGTCCAGCGAGGTAGGGGGCACGATTTTGGAGATAAGGAGCAGAAAGACAGTGAGGGCCAAGAGGACGGAGATGCAGAGGGTCATCTTCTCCCCGCAGTCAGAGGGCAAGTAGAAGACCAGGATGGCCAAAGAGGTGATGAGAATGCAGGGGATGATGAGGTTGATGGTGTAGAAGAGCGGCTTCCGGCGGATGATAAAGTCATAAGTGATGTCAACATAGGTGGAGTCATTGGGGTTCTCATTTCGACGGCCTGGCAAAGCAATGATATCCCACTCGCCGCTGGGTGTGAAGTCATCCAAGCTAGCCACCTCGCTCTTCAGGACCAGGTCGATCTCAGTCCGGTCGTAGGTCCAAGAGCGAAATTTCATGGTGCAGTTCTGCTGGTCAAAGGGGAAGTGCTTCACCTCGATCTTGCAGGCACTCTTGTAGATGGCTGGGGGGAGCCAAAAGATGCTACCATCATAGGATACCACTGCATTGGAATAGAAGGACACCTCGTACATCCCATCAGCACTGGGGGCAAAAAAAAACAACAACGCTGATCTTATATCTGAGTTGTCTAAGTGTGGAACCTGTTCCACTCACCATGATGTGGTCACAGCCATTGGATTAAGCTAGGGATCAGGCATAATTGTGGAGGACAGATTGTCAACAGTTATTAGTCTTGACACTGCAATGCCTGATGACCAACGGTCTTTTGAAGGTATAGTCTTGAAGCCCTTCCACACTACAGGATATACTACTATCATTCCACTTTAATTACCATAGTTCCTTCCTATGTAATTTTGAGTTTAGAGTTTTGAGACAAGCAGAATTCTTTGCCAGAGTACTTTAGTACCTCACCAAACAGCAAACCCTAAGATTCCATAGGAAGCAGCCATGGCAGTTTAAGTGGAATCATTGCACTTTAACTGTGTAGTGTAGAAGATCCCTTGGTCTCCCGCTCTTCTCTTTTAACCATGCTGTTTGGCATCACCCCATCCCATCTGTGAAGAGAAAAATGATTTAAGAAAAAAAAAGCACTAGATAATAGAACAGATTAGATAATGGATCTATACACAATAGATAATGAACAATAGATAATGGAATAGGTAATAGTGTGTAAATAGATAATTAGATAATAGATAATGGAATTTAAAGTGTATTGGGGTTTAAAGGAGACCTAGATGGGTTATGAGAGCCAGCGTGCTGCAGTGGTTTGACTGTAGGATGAGACCAGCCATGGACCCCACACACTTTGCACAAGTCCTACTTTCTCAGCCTCAAGAGGAAGGAAACAGCAACCCTGCTCTGAGAAAAAAAAACCTGCCAAGAAAAAACCCTGTGATAGGTTTGCCTTGTTGTTGTGGTCCTTCAAGTCCTTTCTGACTTAGGGCGACCCTAAGGCGAACCATAAGTCAGAAATGCCTTGTAGGCACACACCACCACCCATGAGTTACCCAAGTAGGGGACAGGCGGAGGGAGGGAGGGGTGGCAGAAGCAGCAAAAGGAAGAGGCAAAGGGTAAGAGAAAGAGAGAAGGGCTGAAACAGAAGAGAACAAGCGAGCAAAGAGATCGCGTGAGGGAAGCAGCACCAGTGGCGCGGAGGAGGAGGAGGAGGCAAGAGGGGCTGAGGAAGAAGGGAGAGCGGTCAGGCGCACTCAACCTGCGCTGTCCGGAAACCGTTTCCGCACTAGAGTGTCTTAGCACCGTGATTCCACTTACAACATCCGGCCTCTCCCGAAACTGCAAACCCCAGGATTCCATTGGATGTTGAAAGTGGAATCATAGCGCTACAACAGTCTAGTGCGGAAATGGCCCGAGCGAGAGATGAGGGCAGAAGGGAGAGTGCGCGCGCCAGAAAGAACGTGGGATAGCGGCGCACGTGTCCTCGAGGAAGCGGAAGAACGGGCGGGAAAGATAGGGAGAGCGCACGCCAGCCAGCGCCCCAAGTAGAGAGAGAGTGCGCGTGCGAGTAAAAGAGTGCGGCGGAGAGGCGAGGCGCATGCGCGGTAGAAAAGCAGGCCAGGAGGAGAGGGCGAGGGCGAGGGGGGCGCGCGCAGGAAAGAGGCGGAGAGAGAAGACGCGGAGAAAGAACAGAGAAAACGCGAGCAAAGAAAGGGGAGGGGGAATAGGGATATAGCTACCTCCATCTGACCCTTTTTTATTTCCTGTCGGCTGCTTCAGCCTCCTAGCTGCCCTCGTGTAGACTGTTGACAGATTACTGCCAAGAGCAGGCAGGCCTCGGGGTGAAAAGGTGACGGCCGAGTTCAGCAAGTGCACCTCCTGCCTTAGCCCGGCAGCTCGAGGGGGTACCTACTTGTTGTAGAGGACAACATCTGGCAGCCAGATGTGCTTGGAGGGCAGCCGCACCTTCTTCATGTCGTCGAAGTCCTCCGGGTTCCACGTGAGGCGATAGTCTTCCCACTCCTGTGAAGGTGGGGTGACAGGGAAGGTACTAGTTAGACAGGTTTGCTCTGTCAAAATGGCGCCACCCCAACCGTGGGCCCCTCTTCTTGCTGCTCACCACCACCACTACAAAGTGAGACCTCTTCTCTCCTGTCCCTTTAACTCTCTCCCAAGCTTGTGTCAGAGCTTGGAAAAGTTCCTTCTTTGGACTACAACTCCCAGAATCCCGCCTCCCCAGTCAGTCTAGAGAAGAATCCAGATGTCCAAAAGTGAAAATTAGTAAGAGACGTGATCGGGGTCTGCAGATACCTGAAGGAATATATCAGTGGATACTGAAGTCGGTATTGTTCCACGCTATTACATTTCTGAGTTTTATGTGTGGTTGTGAAAGCTGGACAGTGAAGAAAGCTGTCAGGAAGAGAATCAACTCATTTGAAATGCGGTGCTGGAGGAAAGTTCTGTGGATCCTGGACTTCTAAAAAGACAAGTGGGACCTAGAGCAAATCAAACCTGAACTCTCCCTGGAAACCAGGATGACCCAACTGAGGGCCTTATACTTTCAACGTTATCATGAGACAACACGACTCATTAGGAGAACACTAATGCTTAGTATAGTGGGAGGCAGTAAGAAAAGAGGAGGTCTCCTGTCCAACTTGATGGCACACAGAAGGTTTCTTTCTTATTCAGGACTGAAACCAAAGGGCATATTGTGAGGCGGATTTAATCAAATCTTTAGAAACAGCTCTCCCTACTGTTTAGAACTGTTTGGTTTGGGAAGGCTTCAGAGGGTCATCTGTAGTTGCATCCTGAGGACAGAGCCTGCACGCAGCAGGGTGCTGGTCTTAGTGATCTCTAAGGACCCTTCTGGTTCTACAGTTGTTCTGAGCCTGGCACATTGCCATTTCTTTTATGCCACAACCATACTTATAGAAATCTCAGGAGGAGGAAAAAACGTTTAAGAAGTATTTTGATTAAAAGAAAATTAAAGACAACAGTTTCTTAAAAGAAGGAAGATGGCTATACATGTCAATGTGCAAGCAAAGAAGGGGTCTCACCTGTGTCAGCCACACATTTGTGGTCATGATCTGCTCCCTCTCGTGCTGCAAACAGAAGCAAAGGAAAAGGCATTGTCATGTCCCTGCAAAAAGAAGAGAGCCCTTTCTGTACAAAAGAGGCCTACAGCGGCCTTCCTCAAGCTAGTGTCCTTCCCTATCTTTTGGACTGAGACTTCTGTCATCCCCAACCAATCCAGCCATGGTTTTCTTCACAACAGCATGGCTAATTTAACAGCATGATTTGCTAAACCTGAGCTGCTCAATTAACTTTGCTAAATCTTGGTTGCACTCAACAGTGAACCAAGCTCAGGTGGGCTAATGCATTAAAGTGACATTATGCTGCTCCATTTTCACCACGCTGTTGCAGGCTTATTTATATATGAACACACTGTTCTGCCTTTTTAAAAACACCAGTTCAAAGTTATTTCCATTCACAAAGGAAGCAAAATTATCAATCAGAAGGAAGGTAAGGCTAAGAGCTTTAGGTGAGATGAGAATCAAATTTTACTAATCTGGGTTTGTTTTCAAATAAATCCCACTGATTTATATTGTAATAGTAACTAATTTGGGGAGGAGGCTGCAGTAATAAACTGCAAATAGTGACTTTCCAAGCTCTCCCCCACCCATAACAGTCTGTAAAAGATTTTTGCTTTGGCCAAGATGAGTCCTGCTACTTCTCATGTAGACATCGCACCAGAAAAAGGAGATAAAAGAGGATGAGAATTGGCATGAAATATGCACATGCTAATTTATCCGTATGGCTGTGCAGCCAGAAATCATAACTCTAATTGAAATAGAAAGGCAAAACACCCCACCCCTTGTGGGGAAGACTGTGCTCGCATGGCTCATGTTTCCACCTTCAGGATGCTGCAGATTGGGTGTCTCCAAAGCTCTCCATTCTTTCAGATTGCTTAAATTGAATGTGGGCTGGGACAATCTTTCAGTTAGAGCTGAGGTGGGTAACATCAGCACCTGGGGCCCCATCAAGCCCTACTGGGAGCTCCAGTCTGGCCCTCTGGCCTTCGCCAAAAGGGTCACATACCCTTTCTCATCGCATCATCATCTGGTGGTTTCCCTGATTTTTTTTTTAATAGAGGATTTCATCCCATTCTAATAGATGGAAATACCTCTTCTCAGACTCTGTTACGAAAAAAGGATAATAGAGTTGAAAATGGCACCCTGGTTCTTAACCTGGAGTCCGGGGAACCCTGGGGATCCACAGAGCACTCACAGGGGTTCTGTGAAGCCCTGCTGCTGGACACCAACAGTATCAGCAATGCAGATGTGGAAGTGGGTGGGGAGTTGCAGGTACTGCTCCATTTGCAAACAAGTGAACAGTTTGGGTGTGCTGCTGCATCATTGACAAAAGAGACACAGCGGCAAGCATGTGTGCATGCTCAGACTATGACTCTGGAGACCAGGGTTTGACTCAGCAATGAAAACCCACTGGATTACCTCAGGTAAGTCAATTCTGTCATCCTCAGAAAAAGGCAACAGCAACAAATCTTGCCAAGAAGAAACCTATGATAGATTTACCTTAGGGTCAGTGACTAGAAAGATACTCCCCCATGTCAGTGACACTTTGCTGTTGTGTACCTTCAAGTCACTTCTGACTTATGGCAACAGAGGGGGGGTTTTTTTGTTTGTTTTTTGGAGGAGGAAGATTTGCCTTCCTCTGAGAGTATGTGACTTGCTTGAGGTCACCCAGTGGCTGAGCCCAGATTTGAATCCTAGTCTCCAGAAGCCTTAAATAAATAAATAAATAAATATTTAGGTATTTAAAAATAAATATTTGACTGTTTAAATCTAAATATAAACATTTACATCTTGAGTTAAGTCTTGGGTGTCCCTGGCAACAAATTATATTTCCAGGGGGTCTGGTAAAGAAAAGTTTAAGAACCATTGCTCTAGGTCATTGAGTCCATCCCCTGCTCAATACAAGAACTCCAGCTAGAGCATCCCCAGCTATCCAGCCTCTTTTTTAAAAGGCTAGAGAAAGAGAGTGTGACTTGCCCAAGGTCACCCAGTGGGTTTCCATGGCTGGTCTAACTGAGTCCTAGTGTCAAACCACTACACCATGCTGACTCTCATAACCTATAATAAAAGACTGAGAGAGCTGTGTCTGTTCAGCCTGGTGAAGAGAGGATGGGGGGATGACATGGTGTGCTTCTCTACATTTCTCCTGGACAAGTTACAGAGAGGAGGGGGCAGGTTTATTCTCTGCCACTAAAGAGGGCAGGACCAGTTCTAAAAATATTAAATTACAGGAGGGAAACTTTGATTGAGCATTAGGAGGAATCTCTTGAGGGTGAGAGCAGTTCAACAGTGGAACCAGTTCCCTAGACATTTCTTCTCCATTCCTCTAATGAAAGTCAGCATGGTGTAGTGCAGGGGTGTCAAACTTAATTTTATCTCGGGCCACATCAGCATTATGGTTGCCCTCAAAGGGCCGGTTGTATCTGTAAGACTATATAAATGTATCTGTTCTTTTATCATATTAAATAATTGCCTCTGCATTTGATTATTACTGGTTTTAGTAATAGCTAACTCTGAAACTAGAAGTCTAAGAAAAATAATGACAACTAGATAATTCAAGTATACAACTATTGTACAATTTATTGAAAAATGAGTTTTGAAAACAAAGTTTTTTTTTTAATCATCAGACATATATTACAAGCACTATTTATTACATTAACTTTGGTTAACTTTTTGGTCCCAGTTGAGACCCTCTCTGTGCCTCTTTCTACTCCCCCTTCTCCTTTGGCTCTTTCTGTCCCCCTGCCCTTCTCTGTACCTGATGAACCCAATCCCCACATTGCAGGCCCGCAGCTGCTGTTATTCTGAAGAGGGGCCCAGCAGCCAGCACTTGCAATCTACTTCTACTTCCGACTGCTCCTCTGTCCAACTCTTGCGAGCCACATGGTGTGTTGCCATGTAACCCATGGCAACGCCCTTATGGCTAGACCTGGACAGAGAAGCAGTCAGAAGTAGAAGTAGATTGTGAGTGCTGGTTCCTGGGCCCCTCTTCAGAATACTGGCAGCTGGAGGCTTGCAATGTGGGATTGGGCTCGCCAGGTGGGGGGAGTGCTGCAGCTGCAGGAGAGGAGTGAGGGTCACAATGATTAAGTGAAATGATTTCACTTAAACTGCCAGGGTTCCATCCTATGGATCCTCGGGCATTGCAGTTTAGGAAGGAGCTTTTGGAATTTTCAGCCAAAAAGACCTAGTGCCTCTCCAGACTATAAACCCCAGGATTCCGTAAGATGCAGCCATAACAAAGTGGGATTGTAAGTGCTGTAACAGTGTAGTACAATGATTCTTAACCTATGGCCCACTGACCTCCAGGGCGACACAGTGTCCTCACGTAGGGTCCATAAAGGATTGAAGAAATGTTAATAAGCTTTTACAGTTAAAATAGAAAGAATGAAAGTAAGAAAGAGAAAAAAATGTACAGACAAGATGGATAGTCATACATTGATTTCTCATGTCCTGGGTAACTTGTGCTCACAAGCTTCACTCAGAGTCAGAACAGAAACGTTTATTTGGAGCAAAGCAAGCAACTCAGCATATTGAGAGGTGACAGATGTCATACAAATTTAGGCATAAATCTCACATAACCCCACCAGTACAGGCACTTTCCTAAACTCTCCCTTATTTACATATCTTTTATCCTTGCAGCAAGAGCAAGTTCCTGTCTCCTTATTGTGAGCGTTTCCAGTTCCCCTAATGCTTTCTGAATATTTTCCTATTTCCCTCTCTGATCTTCTCCCCCTTGTCTAAAAAATGTGTCACCAACACAAAAAGTATGGAAAGCTCTGCCTTAGGAGCTCCAACTGGGTACATAGTTGCAATTAGCAATTGATACTCAGTAGTGCTAGCAAAGCTATTTTACTACCTGCACTAATGCACATCCAGCATACTCATCATGCATCCTGACAATCTCAAAGGGAAGGAGTCTTTTCTCAGTGATAGACAGCATTTGTACAAAGTTTCATTACAATATCTCAAACTGTTCAAAAGTTATAAAAATAACTACAGTATTTGATAGCTTAATAATGTACTCAGCACTTGCTGCTTGTACATGCACTGAGAACATGCAGGTGAATGACACTGAATAGCTAAGAGAAAGCTTCTTCCTACCACACATGCAGCCAGAAGAAAACCTCTGTTGAACAACTTTAAATAAATATCCAATGCAGTTTAGGTTTTTAAATCCTAAGTCTTGGTGGTCTGCAGCAACAAAGTATACTTAAAGGGGGTCTATGATAAAGTTTAAGAATTGCTGGTGTAGTACATACCACACTGATGAGTTGAGCTAGGGACACCATTAGTTGCACGGTGACCAACTCAGAGCCATTGGTAGCTGGACGAATCAGTTTGTTGTACCGTGATGGGTCCAGGAGATGCTCGACCAGCCGTTCTTCTGTGTCTGTGCCCAAGCTCTCTGTGAGCGGGGTGAGGGAAGTCAGGGAAGAAGCAGAAAACTGAGTGAGCTAAGATTCTCAATCACCCATGGCAAGGCCCCCATTCCTAACTGAACAGTTTGGACAGGGTTTTTTTCTTCTTTTTCCTGGGCAGCAATTCCTAGACTCCTCTAGCCTGCCTGGGGGATTCTGAGAGTTGCCATCCCCCACAAGTAACATTATCAAACTTTGCTTTAAATGCCTTCCCTTGCCTTTTGTTGTGTTGTGTTTGTTGTGTTTCCATGGCAAGATTTATTCAGAGGAGTTGTTTCTCCTTGCCTTCCTCTAGGGCTGAGAGAATGTGACATGGCTAAGGTCACTCAGTGGGTTTCCATGGCTGAACAAGGATTCAAACCTTGCTCTCCTGGAATCCTAGTCCAACACCATGCTGGTTCCTTGTTTTAAACACTGTTACATATCCTAAATGCCTACCTGTAGCAACCCTCTGAAAGCCAGTGTGATGAAGAGGACTAGGATGGCAGGAGAACAGGGTTCAAATCCGCACTCAGCCATGGAAACTTGCTGGGAGACCTTGGGCAAATCACACTCTTTCAGCTTGAGAGGAAGGCAATGGCAAGCCCCACTAAAGAAATCTTGCCAAGAAGGCCCCTAGAAAGGGTTACCATACATTGGAGTCAACTTGAAAGCATGTGACAACAACAACACTAGAAGAGATTCTTCTTTACTTGACACCTTGGGAAGCCACAGCCAGTGAAATCAGACAATACTCAGTTCCAGTGGACAAGGAAGGCATCTTCAGGGTTACCTACAACTTTGCTCCTGACAGCCATTGCCATATCCAACACTCGCAACAGAATTCTATCAACACAGTTCCAATATTTTCTTCTGTTGCTTTACTCTTGCCATTTGTCAAAATACAATTGGCTGTCCACATTTACTAGGGTTAGGGGCACAGGACCCTTGCAAAAGTGGAAAAATCACAAATATCAAAATGTACATGTGTGTCTCTGGGATGGTGGAGAGAGCAGGCAACCAGAATCCAAGCCAGATCAGGGAAAAGATAGGCAAAGGGGGTGGGTTGGCATGATGGGCCATATACTTCCTCTCTCTTGCCAATTTCCTTCCTTGGGTTTGTGGGGGCACTGGGAAAGGGTTCTGGGGCTGAGAAATTTTGCTGTGAGCCATCCTTAGCTGGCCAGGCAGCTGCTGGTGGAGGAGGAGGAGGAGAAGGACCAACAGATGCAGGTTTTTAAAGGCTGCATGGCCTGATTGGACCTACTGGGAAGAAAGGCTCCATGGAAAAGAAGTACTTGAGGTGGGCGGGCAGGGGTGAAGAACACAGATAAGTCTGTGAAAGTCAAACCTGCAAATGTGGAGGGCCAATTACAAGAAATAACTATTTTAATTACTTTTGAGAAAAGGGGAGCTAAATAAGTTGCTTTTTCAAAAATTGTAGCTAGATTGCTAGCTACTTTTGGCAGCTTGAAACAGTGGCCACATCTGCACTAGTCTATTATAGTGCTATTATTCCAGTTTCAACATCTTATGAATCCTGGAGTTTGCAGTTTAGAGAGGGGCCTCAAAGGCCTCTCTCTAAACTGCAAACCCCAGGATTCAATAGGACGTTGAAAGTGGAATAGCATTGTAATAGTCTAGTGGAGAAGTGGTCTATGATTAATTACTTTTTAAATAACTTTCCAAACTGATTGAGCAGCTATCAGAGAGGCAGGATTTTCTTTGTTCTTGCAATTGCCATGGCAAGAGAACAGACAAAGTAGCCCTGACTAGGAAAAAGATGACAACCTAGCACACAGAAAACATTTTAATTGCTGTGAATGAGGGTAGTGCTTCAAGGTGTGAGAGCACAGCAAAGGAGCCTTGACTAAGAAAAAGCTGGCAACCCAGCATGGGGAAAAACATTGTTTTCACTGCTGTGAATCAAGTAGTTTTTCAAGGCATGTGATTAGAGCAAAGAAGCCCTGACTAAGAAAAAGATGACCATCTAGCATGGGGAAAACAATTTAATTTCTGTGAATGAGGCTAGTGTTTTGAGGCATGAGATCAGGGCAAGAGATCCCTGACTAAAGAAAAGCTAGCAACCTAGCATGGAGAAAAGTATTTTAATTTCTGTGAACAAGGCTAGTGTTTTGAGGCATGAGATCAGGGCAAGGAAGCTCTGACTAAGAAAAAGCTGGTAAGCTAGTATAGAGAATAGCGTTGTTTTCATTGCTGTGGATGAGGCTAGTGTTTCAAAGTGTGAGATTGAGTCCAATCACCCATGATTCAAATTCAGCCATGGCTGCTTGGATCAGAACCTAAGAATAACCCTGCTGGACCAAACCAATGCCGCACTTATTTCAGCATCCACTTTAAAGTAATGGTCACATTTAAGTGCCTCTGGAATGCCTTAAGAGCAGGACCATAATGACCTGAATACTATTATTAGTCCCAAGTAGAGTAGAACCAGAGAGCCAGCATGGTGTAGTGGTAATCCTGTAGACAGGGTTCAATTCCCTGCTCAGCCACAGAAACCCATTGAATGATCTTGGCCATATGACACACTTCTAGTCCCAGAAAACCCTATGATAGGTTTGCCTTTGGGTCACCATAGGGCAGAAATTACTTTAAGGGACATAACAACAAGAGTAGAGCCACTTAAATCAGTGGGATTTATGCACATGATGATTCACCATTCAACACAACAATGGATTCATTGGGTCTGCTCTAATGGGGTTTAGGCCAAAGAATGCTGAATTCTCTTTGTTTACATCTTAGAAATTAGAATCCAGAAATGCATGCATATTGTGCACTGGACACAACTTGACTCCGGGACCAGGAATATTGGAGCAGCAGCTGTGGTCCATGTGCCCTAGCAGAGGGTTCAGTGCAGATGGTTTCTACAACATTCCTACTGTCCTTGAGCCCCCTGAAGTCATAGCGCATTTAATGGGAGGAAGAATCTAAGATGACGCTGTTTGGAAACCTGCTTTTGGATTCTATTCCTAGAATCCTCCAGGCAGCATGGTCAGGGGCCATACTGGCTTGTGGAGGCCATGCTTTAGCAGACTAAAGCCCATTTAATCTAGTGTCAGGTTTCCCTTCTGTGGCCAACCAGAAGCATGAAGGGTGACAAGCTCCTCCCTGTATTTGCCCCTCCAAAAACTGCTATCAGAGATCGACTGTCTGTGGACATGGAGGTTCCATTGAACTGCTGTGATTATAACAGCCCCAGCTGGACTTACACTGCAAATGAGTTAATCCATTTCTCCAAATCATCTCATACCACAGCCATAGGCATATTCTCTCTGGCCTCAGAAGATCCATCAAACGATGAGGACATTTCTCTGGAGAAGTCTTTGACTTTGGTCTGCTTGTTCTTGGGGCTGCTGCCGATCTCACTCCCCCTGCCCCTCTCCGCTTATGCGTGAGGCTGGGACACTTGTGTGCTATTTTTCCCTGACAGTGCGTTCCTGCAGGCAGGCTGTGCTCCATTCCAAGCCTGCCTCTTGATGTAGAGCTAATCCAAACATTCATGAGCCCATTTTGACAGGCTGTTAAAATGTCACCAGCTCCCGGCTTGCTCAGAATTACAGTCTGCTGTGTGATCCAGGAGCCCCAAGGCAGAGCCAAGGCTGCGGCTGAGTGAGTAAGTGCATGTGAGTCTTCCAGTCCCAGAATATATATAATACTCAGTTTCATAATGGAGTGGGAGGAAGGCCTGTATCTGAGCCATTTCTCAAGTACATTCAGCCCTCTATGTTTGTTAGAGTTAGGGGCACAGAAGTGGAAAAAAGTGGAAAAATCATAAATATCAAAATGGGGAGAGAGGGAGCCAGGGCACAGTAGGGAGAACAGATATCCAGGTCCAAGCCAAGACAGAGAAAGATGATGAAACATAGTGGGTTGGCATGGTGGCTCTAAATATCTTCTCTGTCACCTGTCTCCTTCCTCTGGAGTGGGGAACATTGAGAGAGGATTTGTGGTACTGATGAATTGGGCTTTGAGCTGTCCTTAGCTGGCCAGGTAGGGGCTGGTGGAGGAAGAGGAGGACCAGAGGTGGGTTTTTATAGGCCTGTGCAGCCTGATTGGAGAAGGAAGATTCCCCTGGAAAAGAAGCTCTTGAGGTGGGCGGAAGGAGTGGAGAAAGTCATAAATAATAAAATCGGAGAAAGTCAAACTTGCAAATATGGAAATGGGCCAGCTATGCTGGCCGTACGACAAATTCCAAATTTGATAGCAGAACTTTTTTAAAAAATAAAAGAAGTAACTTCCCAAGTTCTGCTATGCTCAAACCACTATGCGCTGGGTCTCCACTCCTGTGTTACACCCTTGTTATCTTTTTTAAAAATGCTGTAATTTCTTACAAATAACTATGTGGCTTGTAATTTGTCGCTTTCCTCCAAAGTTCCCATTTGTTCTGAATTAAGCAGTGTAGGGAGGCCTTTAAAAGGCAACATCCGGAGGCATCCTGGAGTGACAGTTCCATCCTTGTCTTATGGCAAAGATAAGGTAGTCTAGCTAGCACGAGAGGCAGTATGTTGTAGTGGTTTGAGCATTGGACTATGACCCTGGGGACCAGGGTTCAGTTCCTTGGCCATGGAAACCCGCTAGATGACTTGGGTGCATCACATGCTCTCAGCCCCAGAAAATGCCATGATAGGTTCACCCGAGGGTTGCCATAAGAAACAACTTGAAGGCACACAACAACAACCAGCGTGGTTCAGTGCTTGGTGTGCTGGAGACACTGGGAAACCAGGTTTTAAATCCCTGCTTGGCTGCAGAAACCACTGGTGACCTTGGGAAAGTCTCACTCTCTCAGCCTCAGAGGAAGGCAGTGGCAAACCTTCTGTCAAATCAATGTTGCCAAGAAATTCTTAGGATAGGGTCACCATCAGTCCAAGTTGACTTGAAGACCATAACAACAAAGGGAGACTAAAGGGGTTGAAGTCTAGCAAAAAAACAGCAACTGCTGGCCCTGCATATGGTTCCAGGGTGGCACTTTCATAGAATCATAAAATCCTAGAGTTGGAAGAGACCACAAGGGCCATTGAGTCCAACCTCCTGCAACAATACACAAACAAAGCATTCTAAGCAGATGGCCATCCAGCCTCTTTAAAAACCTCCAAATGAGACTCCACCACACCTCAAGGCAGCATACTCCACCGTCAAACTGCTCTTACTCTCAGGAAGTTTTTCCTAATGTTTAGATCAGAGCTTTCCAAACTGTGTGCTGTGACACGTTAGTGTGTCCACTGCAGAGTGCAGGGTGTGTCGCCACTGCCACCCTGAGCCAAGAAAGATCCTGGCGAAGGTGGTGGTTAGTTTAACCTATGGTTTGCTATTATATAACCCCTTATAAGAAATGTAAGAGATATAGACACATACATAAACTGTAATAACAAAATGTATGAAGATACAACATACCTCATGAAAACCTTTCATTTATATTTTTAAAAATATTTACACTTTATGACTGATTGATTGATTTATAATACATGAAACTGAATTACTGTGTCACAAAGTGATGCATGTGTAAAAAGTGCATCACCAATATGAAAAGTCTGGAAAGCTCTGGTTTAGTGGAATCTCTTTTCCTGAAGTTTGAAGTCGTTGTTCCATGTCCTAGTCTCTGGAGCAGGCTTGCTCCATCCCCGCCCTTGATCTATTTGTATTATATCATATTGTATTCTAAGGTTGTTAGCCACCCCGAGCTCTTAGATGAAGGGTGGAGTATTAAATAGGGTGTAGCATTGCTTTTCTACCAGCAATGCTTTCAAGGTGGCTTGTAAAGATGATTTAAAAAAAAAACAATTTTGCAAACTTGTCAGTGAAAAGGCATACAGTTAAACCAGATGTTAACAAAACTGCATTGGAGCCTCAGTATAAATAGAAGCTAAAAGGAATAGCAAGGAAATTGAAGAGGTGGTGGAGGGGAAGGATAATGTTAGATCTTAATAGCTATTACAGTCTTTGGCATATGGGACACCCTTAGTTTGGCATCTTAAAAGATGCCAATAAAGCTGAAAGCTTTATTGATAAAGCTTCAACATGGGCTAAGGGTAGATTCAAATCCCTTGCTGGTCACCCAATCTAAGTGTTGCCTGCCTGCCTGCCTGCCTGCCTCCCCCTCCCACTTCTCTCTCTCTTCAATTTTCTTTGTTGGGCTGCTGTTAAAGCAACTTCCATCATCCCTCATCAGTTCTGCTGGCTAGGACCAACAAGATGTGGAGAGCTGTACTTCACCCATCTGTGCATTCAAGGAGTAAGAAATGGAGACTGGGGAAGAGGGAGGCCCAGAAATTCAACAGGTTCAGCTTTGCTCATCCCCCATACTGTTAGCTGAAGCTGCACCAGTTAGATATCCACGTTCCAGGCTGCTGTGTAATGTTCAGGAACAAAAAGGAGGCGGGCAAGCTGTAGCAAAAAGGATGAGGAACTTCTTTTAGACTAAGAGACAAAATTAGGTTCAGAGGAGTGAAGCATATTCCATTCCCTCCCAACTGCCTGCATATTTTAACCTAGGAATTCTTACTCCCAGAAGTAAGGATAAGGAAAACTGTTTCAAGATATTTGGAATAGAAGGGGGAGGAGTGTAAATAATGGTGTCAAGGGGAAAGGGATGTGGCTGACTATTAAGGGCCATATCTGGCCCCCAGGTAGGCCAGACATGGCCTCCAAAGGTTCGGGTTCCTTGCTGCAGCAAGTGCAAAGAAGAGAAGAGCTATTGTGATTGCAGGGATGAGAAAAACCTCTTCTCTTCTTCGCACTGCTGGGTCTACAGTAGCCAAGCGCCATGCCTGCCTTGCGTTGGGAGCATAAACGTTTCCTTGGTTTTTTGACAGCTTAATTGCAATTTGGAGAAGTGGCTGACAGACATTGGAAAACAGAGGCATGACTTGAATTAAGAGGCCTTCTGAAATATCGATCCTTGCGGTATGGAAAATATATTCGTGTGAGCAAGCGTGTGTGTGCGCCTGCCTGTGGCTCTTGTACTCACGCCAGCCTTATCCTCTTGCCAGCATGGCTCATGGCATCATCTGGAGACAGAACAATAAATATTTTTGAGTGCCTTAAGTGTCTTAATTTTGACTCTGTAATGCAGATGGACAACTTGTGACCTTCTACATGTTGGCTGACTGCAATTCCCATCATCACTTGCCATGGATTATGGTTGCTAAGGCTGGTGAGAATCCATCCTAGGTCCATAGGTTCTTCATACCATGTTATTTGTTTAATTGTGATCCTATTTTGCCCTTAATCAGCTAGAATTGGAATCCATGGTTCCCCTCCTCACTTTTTCATCCCCACAACAACCCTATGAGGTAGGGTAGGATGGGAGACCATGACACATCCAAGATTCCAATCAATCTGTATGATCTTCAGGAGAGGCTCTTCCCTCTGTCCCACTACCTTCTTAGCCTCCTTTGATGGGAAGAAAAGAGGGCTTTATTTTTTGCTGCTTCAAGACTTTGGAGCTCCTTCCCTTGGGAGGCTAGGATGACTCTCTTGTAGCTCTACTTTCCCCTACAAGTAAAAACTTTCCTGTTCTATCAACGTTTTAGAAATTCTGTGTAATGGACTTTTAACAGTATACTGTGCTGTTTTGTTGACTTTTTAAATATTTTTTAAAAATATTGTCTTTGCATGAATTTTAAATAGTTTTAACTTGATAAATATTTTATGATGTTTTGAATCACTTTTAACTTTTACTGGTTTTAATAAGTTCTGTATTGCCTTGATTCCCATTATTCCCAAAAGGCATGATATAAAAACATATAAATAACTGTTGTTACCATCACCACCACCTTGAGTCCAAGATTACTTAGCCAACATGGATCAGACATCATGCCTCACACTCTTTGGTCAACAGTTCTTGGGACGAAAAGAGTCTTCCTTATCATCTGAACCCTTTCATATTGCTCAGTTGTAGGGTTATGATTCCACTTTAACTGCCATGGTTCCACCCTGTGGAATCTTGGGGCTTGCGGTTCTGGAGCTAGTACTGGAGGATTCCAAGTTGTCATGTGCCATCAGGTTGTTTCCAACTTTTTGTGACCCTAAGTTGAACCTATCAAGGTTTTTTGTTTGGGTTTTTTGGGGTTTTTTGGGGTTTGGGGGGGGTTTTTTGCAAGATTTGTTCAGAGGGGATTTGCCTTTGCCTTCCTCCGAGCCCTAGAGATTGTGACTTGCCCAAGGTCACCTACTGGGTTCCTGTGGCCAAACAAAGATTTAAACCCTGATCTCTGGAGTCATAGTCCAACACTCAAACTACTACACCACACTGACTCTCATGAGTCTAAATTGTTGTTCTTAACTGCTCTCAAATCAACTTCAATTTTTGGTGACCCTATGGATGAGAGACCTCTAAGTCCCCCTATGCTCAACTGCCTGTTCAGGTCTTACAGGTTCAGGGCTGTGGATTGCTTGATTGAGTCTATCCACTGTAATGAGGTGTCGCTTTTTTCCTACTGCCTTCTACCTTACCAAGCATTATTGTCTTTTGTAGTGAGTTAGGTCTTTTCATAATATGGCCAAAGTATGATAGCATCAGTTTAGCCATCTTGGCTTCTAGGGAGAGTTCAGGCTTGATTTGCTCTAGGACCCATTCATTTATCTTTTTAGCAGTCCAGGGTATCCATAGAACTCTTCTCCAGCATCACATTTCAAAGGAGTTGATTTTCTTCCTTTCAACTTTCTTCACTATCTGATTTTTACAGCTGTACATAGAAACTGGTAATACAATGGCATGGACAATCCTGACTTTAGTATTCAATGATGCATCTTTACACTTCAGGATCTTGTCTAGTTCCTTCATAGTTGCCATTCCACATCCTAGTCATCTTCAGATTTCTTGACTGCAGTTTCCGTTCAAGATTCTAAATGCCCCTCCCTAAGTGGGATCTCCATTTCTCACGATACACAACCATCTTCCTGGAAGATGGGAAGAGAAGGAGCCCTGGATCCATATGTTATTCCCATCCCCCAAGCGATGGAAGCACAGAAATAATGGGTAAGCTGACCCATTCTGTGAAGGCAGGAGCTGACATTGTTGGAAACGGAAATACGGGAAAGATTGGACCAAGACCCAGTTTGGAAATGTTGAATTACAAGTGATGTAACCACAGGAAATTGCAGAGGGGGAGAGAGATAATGAGGGTGCAAAAAAGTTGCATTCCTGAAGGCATTCTGACAGGAATCTTTTGGAAATTTTAATTGTATGCCATTATAAATCCTAAGATATTTTTTAACATATGGACAATTTTATGAAACTTTGGAATGAATATCAACAATGAATTACTTATAAAATGCTGTAGCAAGTAACAGGTACAAATTACTTTAAAGAGTAACTTGCGAAGTTCTGGCACAGCAATAGGAAAAGGTGCAAAGAAAGAAATAAGGAGCAATCATTATGGAGGACAGTAACTTAATAAGATGTGAAAAGGATCTAGAAGTCTTCATAGACCACAAGCTGTACATGAGTCAGCAATGTGATGCGGCTGCTAAAAAAGCCAGTGCGATCCAGGGCTGCATCATTAGTAGTATGGTGTCTCAGTTAAGGGAAGTGAAAGTACCACTCTCTTCTGCTTTGGTCAGACCCCACCTGGAATCCTGTGTCCAGTTTTGGGCACCACAATACAGGAAGGATATTGACAATCTGGAACATGTCCAAAGGAGGGTGACCAAAAGGGTAGAAGCCCTAGAAACAGTGCTCTATGAGATGAGGCTTAGGGAGCTGGGTATGTTTTACCCTGGAGAAGAGAAGGGTAACATGGTAGCTATGTTTTAGTATTTGGAGGGCTGTCATATGGAGGATGGAGAAAACTTGTTTTCAGTTGCTCCAGAGACTAGGACATGGAGCAGTGGCTTCAAACTTCAGGGGAAAAAAATCCATCTAAACATTAGGAAGAACTTCCTGATGGTAAGACCAGTTCAACATTAGAATACACTGCCTCAGTGGAGTGTGATGGAGTCTTTTTCTTTGGAGGTTTCTAAACAGAGGCTGAATGGCCATCTGTTGGGAATGCTTTGATGGTGTGTTCCTGTATATCAGAATGGGGTTGGACTTGATGGCCCTTGTGATCTCTTCCAGCTGTATGATTCTAAGAAATATTATATGGGAATGACCTTATTCTCCATTGTAATGTGGGCATAGTGAGAGCATTGTTGACCAAATAGGGCTTGGAGAAGACCCGCCTGTCACTCTCTCATCTTATTTCCTTCCTCCTGTCATTGCTATGGGTGAACACATTTGTTTTTGCCTTAGATGAAAGATGGGAAGAGTGCGGGGGGGGGGGGGGTCAGAAGGGAGACAAAAAGTTTTCAGTCATGTGTGAAGAAATATCCCCTTTCACTTAATAATCAGGACTGTTGCTATGGGAGAGAAATGCAATGAATAAATAAATAATTTCATGCACTGATTAAATTTGCATATGAATGAATGAGCCATTTAATGCATTGATCAAATTTGTATATGAAGAAGATGATAGTTCTCAGGGAGAGGGAAGGATACTTCCTTTTGTTTTGAAAGATGATGCACTTACAGATCAAATTTTCAAAAAGAGGCATTCCTGTCCCTGTGAGAAGGAAGAAGGAAGACCTCTTCTAAAATGGTACTAGAAGAGGAGCTCTCTCTCCTTTGTATGAAGAAGGAAGAATGCTTCTGTGATAGTATTAGAGAAGGGAATCACTTCCTATGTCTGCAAAAGAAAGAGAAGCAGTTCTTCTAAGAGAATATTGGAAGTGGGACTCTCTCCTATGTGACAGAAGAAGAATCCTCTCATTAGATGGTAGTTGAGATTAGATTCTCAAATGTGAAAGTGAAGAAAGAATGCTTCTTCAAAGAGGTGAGGTTCCCTCCTGTATGGTGTGGTGATTTGAGCATTGGATTATAACTCTGCAAACCAGGATTCAAATCCCACACTCTCTCAGCCTCAGAGTGGGTCACAGTCTGGGAGAAAGGCAGCATATCAGTGCACTAAATCATAGAATCATGGAAGAGTCCACAAGGGCCATTGGGTCCAGCTCCCTGTCTTACAGGAACACATACTCAAAATACCCTCAGCAAATGGACATCCAGCCTCTGTTTAAAAACCTCCAAAGAAGGAGACTTTATCACACTCTACTGAGGCAGCGTATACCACTGTTGCTCCTACTATCAGAAAGTTCTTCCTAATGTTTAGATGGGATTTCTTTCCTAATGGTTGTCCCATGTTCTAGTCTCTGGAGCAGCAGAAGACAAGCTTGCTCCATCCTTCATATGACATCCCTTCAACTATTTAAACATAGCTATCATGTCACCTCTTAACCTTCTCTTCTCCCAGCTAAACATATCCAGATCCTTAAGCCTCTCCTCACAGGGCTTCATAGTTTCCAATCCTTCTGCCATTTTGGTGATTGTCCTCAAGGCATGTTCTAGCTTGTTCAATATCCTTCCTGAACTGTGGTGCCCAGAACTGGACATAGGATTCTAGGTGGGGTCTGACCAAAGCAGAAGCAAAATTAGAAGAGGAATTCCCTTCTATCTGGATACAAGGGAGGAAAGCCTCTTCTAAGGCTGTAATAGAAGTAGGATTCCCTCTGGTGTGTGAGAAATAAGAAGGAATTATTTTTCTAAGTTATTATTAGAAGAGGAATTTCTTCCTGTCTGAAAGAGGAGGATAAATATTTCTTCCAATATGGTAGTTGATTTGGGATTCCTACTTAAGTGAGAAAGCAGCAAAAATGCCTTTTTTAAGAAGGTGCTGGGCCTCACCCTTTGATTACTAAATATTTACATTAGAAAAAAAATATATTGGGGGAAGAATCTGTTGCCCAGTTAATCAAGATACAGCTATATCTCTGTTAACAAAATAGACACGTTCCTGGGCTCCAGTTCTTTAACAGAAAAGTTGGTACCAAAGGCAGAAGTAACATGGAAAGAATAGAGGTAGGTTCCTATATCACACAAAAAAAAGGCAGTTTAACACATTTTAGCAAAGTAACAATGGGCACATCTGAACAGTATTCACCATGTCAGGTGATCCTTGCATAAGTAAATAAAAACATGCTGCATCTTTTAGATATCACTTTAATGTACCCAGGGATGGCATTTTTTTTCTCACCAGCCTTCACTTTACTCGTGAATTCAATTTGGTGCCCAATTTATGCTTTTCTGTCATGCTGAAGGTGAGCCAGGCTTATCTGTTGTCTCCTTTTCTCCCTGTTTTGCTGTTCATACATGCCCAGTAAGAGATTTTGGAGGCATCTGCTGTTTGCTTTGTCTGCTGTAGGCGAGTGCATGTGACTGCAGTGGGATCAGCTAGAGTAGAATCCTGCTCTTTCCCAGCTCAAGTTTCATTGCATTGTTTAGTGCAGATATGCTGCTGCAACCTGATTCCAAAGTCTGTGTTTCTCCAGTTTCTTCTCTACTATCCTCCCAATGATGACACTATTAAAAAAACTTCAGCTTAGACAGAAGGTGAGGAAAGGGGATCTGAGTGGGCCTAAAGCCTTTAGACTTGTAAGAAGAGGATTTGCTGTCGGAGACTGTGTTAACTGAGACATGGCTGTAATCTTTTAAATCAAATAAGCTTTTTTAAAAAAACAGATGACTTTAATCTAATTGGCTAATAGACCACTTTAATCCAATCAGCTAAATGTTGCCACAGCACTCACAATGATTGTTACTTGGAATAGCGTGTTCCAAGTATTCTAGTGTGTTCTAAGTATTCCAAGTGCATCATGTTCTACAGCCAGCAAAGTGTAAAGATGTGAGTGTTGGAATAGGACCCTGGGAGATCAAAGTCTGTATCTCCACTCAGCCCAGGAAACTCAGTGGGTGACTTGGGCTAATCCTGTGCTCTCAGTCTCAGAGGAACGCGATGGAAAAAAACCCTCTGAAGAAATCTTGTCAAGAAAACCCTATGAAAGGGTTACCATTAGTCAGAGTTGACTTGAAGGCACATAACAACATGTTCTTTATTTCACCCATCCTTAAAACAGTTGACCCTGTTCTATCATCATCATCATCATCATCATCATCATCATCATCACCCCCATTGAGTTTGATGGGAGTCTTGTGGGGTTGAAACTGAAAGGACAAACCTTGGCCCTTCATGCATATTTGTGACTAGGGTGAGATTTAGCTCAGACATTGACTGTTAAGTGGTTTTTGTCCCACACCTTTTGTTCATGGCTAGATGCTGGAGGGTTACAGAAGAATCCAGAAGTAACTCCCTTTCTTTGTGCATTTTCTCTGCCAACTGCCTCCCGTGTGTGCCAATTTGTGCCAGATCTCCTTCTTATTGCTGGGACTTTTAGTGCCCACTCTCTCCCTTGCAGCTGCACACATTTCAGCTGAATTCTTCTTGACAAGTATGACAGAGGCTAGTCTTTAAGTTGCTTTTGAGACATTGACACTTTGCCTGTCTTTGATTCCCAGCATGTAGATTGCAAAACAGAAATTAACTGCTGCAGCATTGGCAAGATCCTGCTTGTAAGCCCATGCCACCAGATCCTCATCAATATTGTGACAAGGCTTGGAGCAATGTGGAAGAGAGTGGTTTATCCCCTTTCTGCTCTTTTGCTCCCACTCTTGTGCAAGAGAATATAACAACAGCCCAGCTGGACTGGAGCAAAAGCCTATTCTATCCACTGTTTTGTTCACTGAGTGGTCAGTGAGATGCTCCAGTGGAAATTCCACAAGCAGGACAGGGATACAGGTGTCCCCTTCTCATATTCCTCCAGGGATGATTAATAAGAGGTAGACTGCCTCTGAACAAGGAGGTTCCATTTGTAATTAGTGTTGAATCAGACCAAAGTCCTCTCTCTGGTTTGTAATTCTGTTCACAGTGTCCCAGCATGTGCCTCAGTGGGAAACCCATGATCACAGTATTAATTCATCGGTAAGCTCTCTTCTGCTCATTTTCCCCAATAACTGGTAGTCTGAAGCAAACCCTTTTAAATCCTGAACTAGTAGCCTCAGGGCTATCATCGCACAGAACAGGGGCCAGAGAGGCAACATATTTCAGACCAATGGAAAGATTTTCCTGCTCAGAAATTACTAATCTGCAGAATCTGTTTCTGTGGCTATAATATAAAGAGTTAAACATACAAAGCAGATATCTGGGGCCATTCTGCATAACAGGGGATGGATTTCATAGACTCATAGACTTGGAAGAGACCACAACAGCCATTGAGTCCAGCCTGCTTCCAAAGCACTCCCAGCAAATCACCATCCAGCCTGTTTAAAAACCTCCAAAGAAGGTGACTCCATCACACTCCATTGAGGCAGCATGTTCCACTGTTGAACAGCTCTTAGTGTCAGGAAGTTCTTCCTGATATTTAGGTGGAATCTCCTTTTGTGTAGTTTGAATCCACTGCTCCATGTCCTACTCTCTGAAGCAGCAGAAAACAAGCTTCCATCTTCACCATGACTTCCCTTCAAATATTTAAACATGGCTGTCATGTCATGTAAGAGTGCCAGCATGGTATAGTGGTTTGAGCATTGGATTAGGACTCTGGAGACCAGGGTTATGATCCCCTGCTCAGGCATGGAACCTCACTGGGTGACATTGGGCAAGTCACACTCTCCCAGTCTCAGAGGAATCATAGAATCATGGAGGGCAAAGGCAAATCTCCTCTGAAGAAATCTTGCCATAAAAAACCTCATGATAGGCTCACCTCAAGGTTGCCATAAGTCAGAAGTGGCTTGAAGGCACACAGCAACCACAACTGCAAGGGACACAGACAAATTCATAGCCAGAGGATAACCAGGGGAGAGGACCATTAGTGCTAAGAAAGGGAGATGGAATCATAAGACAGCCCTAAACAGCAAGAACAGCAGCTGCAGCCGAAGAAGAAGGGTTCTGACATCTGACTATAGAGTTTCTTAATGGGTGGTGCTACAATGTGGCGTTGTGGTTTGAGCACTGGACTACTACTCTGGAGACCAGCATTTGATTGCCTACTTGGCCATAGAAACCTACTGGGTGACCTTGGGCATGTCACACACTCTCAGCCCCTGAAAACCCTGTGATAGGTTCACCTTTGGGTCATCCTAAGTCAGAAACAACTTGAAAGAACACAACAACACTCCCCCTTGTACTGCTTTTATATGGCTTTTAATCCCTTGTGTCCATGTGATAATATGTTTACTTATATTTCAATGCTGTAACTTAACTACATTGCCTTATAGTTGCCTCTGTTTTTCAATTATTTTGTGAGCTATCTTGCGTTTAATTATTGTGAGAAAGGTGAGATCATGAATACAACAAACAACAAAAAGTAGTTTTTGGTTGTTGTTGTTCATGTTACTATTATTATTTGTGTTCAAAGTGTTTGTTGGCATCTCCAGACAAAGATAACATCTCCTGGAAGAAGGGAGTCCACCCTCTAGTTTATCCTCCCCCAACTTGCTGCCCTGCACTGCAACTCTCAGCTTCCTGTTGTAGCCTGGTAAAGGAACTTGGGAGCTGAAATCTCAGTCGCCTGGAAGGCAGGAGGTTTGTAGGAAGAGGGAGGCTGTTCTGTGTGCTGCAGCTAAGAAATGCACACCTTATCCAAATTGTTCCTGTTTTCACAGCAACAAATGTCTCCTCTTTTTTGCCTGTCCCCAAAGCTGCTTGCAATTAAAAAAAAAGTTCCATGGTACATTAAGAGAAACAAAAATGCAGCAACCCCTGAATTAATTCCAGGCCTGTGTCAGAGACAACACTGACACAGCCAAATGCCAAGTGCATGCTGCTGCTCCAGCTGGGGCCATCGTCTTCTCCAACAGCCACTGTGCGGCTTAGCTATCCCAGCTGGCTTATGTGAGAAGGTTTACCATCCAAAACACTGGCCGATCCATCCCCTGTGCTCGTACCTGAAACTCCCTTCTTCTCGTGGCCAGAGGATTCCACAACGTACAAGGAATCCCTCCTTCCTTCTTTCCCTTCCTTGTCCACATGGCCTGCTTGTGAACTTTTCACCACATGCAACCAGTTATTGTTGTACAGCAGCAGGCAGGACAAGATGGACTCTCAGGCAAAGCCAACACTGCAATATCATGGACCCTGTAAGTTCCTCTGGAGCAATCTTCCCAGTGAAAACAGTTATGCTCGTTTGATAACCTACTTTCTCTCTCTCAAATGCACATAGATCCTTCCACTACCTAGTGTGCCCCCATCTGGCTACCTGTACTCCATTTCAAGAGGGGGGATAGAAAAGTGATCTCCCCCTCTCTCCCTCCCAACAGACCTTTTGAGGAAGGAGAGACTTGGGGTGGGATCTCACAGAACCAAACCTACCTACTCACCCATCCAGAGCTCCCATGCAGTGGCAAGCAGGACAGCTCCGTTGCTAAGCCAGCAGAGGCCTGCCACCAGGTGGGGAGGGGGGGAACCTCTGTCCAGATGAGTGGCTGACGTGTATTCAAGAGCGTAATGTAGAGACGCAATTAAAAATAGAATCAGATTTGCAGCTGGCTGACATCTCCCCTCTGCTCACTCTGTGGGAAGGAGGGGGTGTCCCTTTCCTGATTCAAACAAATCCAGGCAGTAAGGGAGTTTTAAAATAACTATTATAAAGACAGAGAGAAGCACCCAAAGATATTTGAGGAGGAAAAGGTGTGGAGATACTTACTTCTCAGGATCACACAGAAGCAGAGGCAGATGAAAAGAGCCATTGGGGCAGGTGACCGATGCATCTTTTCACTCAAGACAGAATCATCCCCCCCACTTTGATGTGGGGGGGATATCACACCACAAAGACTTAAATGTTGACAATTCCTATGGAGACTAGGCTTGAAAGAATCTGCAGAGAATGGAGGCTTATCCAAGACAAGGGTGGGGGCTCCTTCAATCTCCTCCCCACCTCCCCTGAAATGCCCTCCAAGTCATGCGGTCTCTCTCTTTGGTGTATTCCGTTCTTCTTTTCAGAGCTGCTATCCACAGTGTTGAAATCCAAATCCAGAGAGAGCACCTTGAATGGCAGGGTGAGCTGTCCACGGTTCTGAAAGCTCTTGCTGCTGTCCCTGGTGCTGAAATGCCTCTTGGCTGTGCAGGAGAACCATGCGCAGAGCCCGGGACTCCTCTTTCTCTGCCTCACCTGCCAACCCCACTTCCAGCCACCCCCGCCCTGGTCTGGCTTGCTAAGACAATGCGCAGGAGAAAGGTTAGAGCGGCTGAGGCGACACAATGCTCTATCTCCGCTAGGAGGTGGAGCAGGAAGAGCTGGAATAGAGTGGGCGCTCCTGGCTTTTCTTTTCTCCCTCTCTCTGGCTTCATCTCCAGTGCCTTGGCATCCCCTCCTCTCCTTGACGCAGGAAGAGAGACAGAGAGGGAGGGAGGGAGAGGCCAACCCTCAGCAGCTGCAAACCAGCTTTATGCTCCTTCTGAGCCAGCGTCCCAACCTCAGTTCCACTGAGACCCTTCTGTTCCTTACCATTGTGGATCCAAGGGACAGCAGCTGTTTTTTTTCACTGTGCTGGGAATAAAGTCAGTGTTTAGCCATCAGGGATGGATAAGGAATGGAGAGAGGACTGCACCAGAACAGAGCATTTTTGTTGGGCGACTGGGCTATACTGAGCTCTCCTGACACAACAAGGGGCTAGCAATGGTGTGATTATGGGGAGTGTAAAATTTTATATGTCCATGGGCAGGAGAGAGGGGCCTCCACAAAGACAGACTGCCAGGGTAATGTATATGGTTTTTGGGGGTACAAGGAGACACCACATTGACTGGGTGGGAGAAAACACTCCACCTTTGGGGAAAGAGCAGGTATTCATGTGCAACTGAGATGTATGTGTTGTTCTGAGCATCTGCAAAATCTCTCAGGGGTGAGAAAGAGAATCTCAGAAACTTGCAAGTATATTTATGTGTGGATACTCACAAAACAGTGTGATGGCTTGGCATGTTATCACTCCTGCACAGGAATAAATGGCCTTGGATTTGGTGGTTATATCCTGGAACTTTCAGTTCAAAAAATCTGGTATGACCTAGGTAAGTGCATCTGCTTGTGTGCATCTCTGCCCATGGGCATCTCCTTGAGCTTATGTGATCTTTTTTCTGTAACTAGGGAGGCGTGAATGTGCACGTGTGTTTTGAATCTATATGTTGAAATGTGAATGTGTGAATCGCTTTCCTGTAAATAAAAAGATTGATATGCTGATGTGTGTTTGTGGTGAAGTGTAAATGGTGTGTTTACCTATGCAGCCATGATAGGCCAAAAGAGGGGGGAAACCCTGAAAGTGTCACATAACAGATGGAAACAATATGTAAGATTTAGAGTTATGCAAAATTCTTTATCAACACATTGCTTTGTCCAACAACAAAAAAAAAAGAGGGCAGCGTTGAAGTACACAGTTTTGCATGTACTCAGTTTATTTCATTAAAATGTCTGCATCTTGCTTCTCCAAAGGTTGGGGTGGCACTTTGGCAAAACTGTAGAATCTTTAAAGACTGAAACTGGCTCAAAAGTTGGTTTGTCATCTATTTCCCACTGCTAAACAGGATGTGGCTGTTTCATATTGAATATCTGGTTTTGAATTGGCTCTCCTGTTTGTAGGATTATACAATGCAAAAGGGTGCACTGGCATATGGAGAAGATGATTACATCCTTGTGAGACAGGAGAGGGAATTGCACAGTGGGGGGATTTGTAGAGTTCAAAGGATGGCTTCAAGCTACTCAGACCTGCTGTCCTGGTCTGGTCCCTTGTTTGTGAAGAAGAGTCCTGGATAAACATGCACTGCTTCGTTCCTTAATGGCTAGTGCACCCGTTCCCAACCTCATAGCACCATCCTGGTGTGTTATGCTGGCTGTAAGATTGTAGGCGTGATAGCCCAACTTATCTTCTCCCGCCATGCTGATGTTGGTAAGGCTAGCACAATCTAGATCTGTGTGTGACTCTGAAAATATGCTTCTCTATACTGTCTTTTGACCTAGATACCATAGAAGTACCAGATCCTCTCTGATCTTGGAAATGGGGTAGGGTCAGCTCTGGTTAGTACCTGGATGAGAGACTGCCAACAAATACCAAATTTTGTAGGCTATATTTTAGAGGAAAGAAATGGAAAACCACCTCTGACTATTCCTTGCCTCAGAAACCCTATGAAATTCATGGGGTTGCCGTAAGTCAACAGGCAACTTGAAGGTACATACATATGTTTATTCTTTTGGACTAGAATGGGAGACAGAGATACAAGGAGACAGGGCTGAGCTACAGAACTACAGAAATATTTGTCCTGAAAGGGAAAGCCACCCTCCAGGGATAAGCTATAAGGAACTGGCATTTTCTTGTTAGTGTCAGAGCAGTGGTCTTTCACCTATGCTCATCCCAGATGTATAGAAAGATTCCCACTCCCCACTAGAGAACACCAGAAGATCCAGCGTTGCAGACTTCTAAAACACCATGAGCAAACTCATTTCAAAGTACATAAAAAATAATGTAAAGAGCCATGCTGGTCCACTGAATGAAACCCATAGCTGGGTTATCCCCCCCCCCAGGTGGGCAATTCAGGAAGGTTTAGATGCCAAATTTTAGGCCACACAAAGTCCCTCAGTGTCTCTACCCACCTACCTGTTGGTGTGTGTCTTCAAGACACATTTTAACTTATCGTGACCCCATGAGTTTCATAGGGTTTTCTGAGGCAAAGAATCCTCAGTTGTAGTTTTGCCAGTTGCTTCCTCTGAAATACAGTCTACAGCACCTGGTATTCCCTGGCAGTCCCCCTTCTAAGTACCAACCAGACCTGACCCTTCTAAACTATTAAGAACAGATGGGACCTGGTGCCTTCAGAATATTTACACCTAACTCCCCATCTCTCTAATGTAAAACTACCTAAATCCAACAAGAAGTGGCTGGACATCCATTTCTGGTTTTGCTTATGTTTTGGGGGGCTGAGGAGGGAGGGTTGGGGGGCCTTCCAGAGCCAGAAACACAGAAATGCTGCTCTTGGAAACCTCCAGATTTTTTTGTGCCAGTAATTCTGGGGGAAGCAAGTGGGTTCCAGAGAGGAACCTAGGTCATAAGGTGCCCCATCAGAAACAGACATACATGTACATAAGCCACACTTATGTACATAAGCACATATGTCACTAACAACATGGCATCCAATGGGAGTTGTAATCTACCACAGCCAGGGTGTACTAGTATGGGAAGCACTGGGATTGGGAACCTGTAGCATTTGATATTCCTACACCAAAATTCCCACCCATTGGCTATGCTGGCCAAGACTGATTTGAGCAGAAGTTCAACAACTTTTGTAAGGCTAAGGTATTCTGTCTCTGGTCTATAGAAGGGTTAAAGTACCTCAGACTCCAAATCTAATGCTCATGGGATCCCAGTCCAGCCCTCTGGGGACCAAACCTCCTTCTCCATTGGTATTAGCATTTGGAAAGTTGCCTGGTTTTCCCAGCTTTTTTCTTTCTTCATTCTAAAATGTGAAAATGCCTCTCCTAATAATTCAGTTATAGTTTTAAGCTAAAAGTTGCCAGCATTTTGGATCCCCTACCTTTTTGTCCTTAGTGTTGTCCTCCATGGAGTGCAGCTACCCCTTGAGAACTTCAGTAAAACTGAATCGGGCCCTCAGGCTGCAAGAGGCTTTGCACCCTTGCTAAAGAGCACAGGAGTGTGGACAATGCAAACAGCAGTCCCTATGCAGCTGAAACTTTCTCCTATTTCTGTAACCTGCAGGTGCCTCCTAAGCCCTCAGACTGACCCTCCCATTATGTCATGCCTTGGATAACTCGCAATCCACAAACCCCAGTCTGAGGTAGACAATAGTGTTTATTTGTAGCAAAGCAAGCAACATAGCACACTTCTTTCAAAGTTGCTGAGACTAAAGATGCATGGTGCTTACAGGTTTTATACCCACACATACAAGATTTAGGCATGCAAAGCTGGCTCCAAAGCTGCAAAGATGGAGATGTTCATAAGTTTAACATCACCCCCACCTTTTCAGACATTTCCCAGACTTGCATTTGTTTACCTTTCTTTCATACTTGGAGCAGGAACATATTCCCTGCCTCTTCTCTTAGATACTATGCGTTCCCAAAACACTTCTTTCCATTTTCATTTTGGCCCACTCTGATCTTCTCCCCCTTACTGGATACATAGTTGCAATCATCAATTAACACTTGACTGTCATTCACTGTTTAAATCTACATTCAGGAGCACTACATATGCATCTGGACACATTATAAGTATTTTCAGGAAACAATCATCCCCCAACAAATCATCCCCAGAATACTGGTTGAAGTGACAGTACCAGTTAGAACACACACTCAGACCCCCAGCCTCTGAAAATTCCAGAATTTCAAACTCAAGGTTGTGACACTTCCAGGATTCACTTTGGCCAAACCCATGAGGTGCAACCACTGCAGGAGAAAATTCAACTCCCACTGCAGTTGTCCACCTCTACTGTAGAAGGTCCCTTGTCAATAATAGGAGATGGTTCTGGCCTGGAACCATAGAATTAGAAGAAACCCCAAGAGCCACCTAGTCCAGCCCTCTGTCACACAGGATGTCCTGTTTGGAAAGCCAGCCATGGTTCCCAGTCCTTAAACAGACTCTATAATAGCAGCCACAGTCAAGGTTTACAGAAGTCAATTACCATTCTTGGTCCAGCTATTCAGTCAGTAATAAATTCAGAGTGTCAGTTCAAGGAGTATATAACAGTGTAGTCAGCACACAAAGCAAGAGTCAAAAGTTTTACAGGAACACAAGCCAAGGATCAAAAGAAGAATGCGTTGCTTCCACCAGAAATGGCAGTTGTCTGCAACAGAACTCTCCCCCACCCTGCCTCTGGCCAGCAGCCTCCCCCAGTTGTTTGCCTAATTAATGCATCTTCCCTATATAAGTGCTCTGAGTCTCGTGGGCTCTGCCTTTCTCGTCTGTGCTGGGCTGCAGTAAATTTTGTCCTGTTCATTTCTGTGTGTTGTGGCTGCTGGGGAGGATCCTGTCTGACTGCACCTGGGCCCTGGGACTGGGGTCTGACACCAGAAGGTACCATGGTCCAACTCCGCCTCCTCCCTTTTCATCTGCTGTTTCTGTCTATTTATATCTCACTTTTCTCCTGATGATGGGACTCAAGGCAGCTAACAATATACTTAAAACAATACAAATTAAAAACAATACAAAAGAGTTAATAAAAATATAAATATAAGATTCAAAAACAATTTATGGTTAAAACATTAAAAACATTAAACTGCATTAAAAGACTATATGTTGTTGTTGTTGTTGTTGTTGTTGTGCCTTCAAGGCATTTCCAACCTATGGTGACCCCGAAGTGAATCTAATGTGAACAACAGTAACCAACAACAACAACTTGTTGTTTATTTTATTTATGATCACACTTTTCTCACAATAATTACACCCAAGGCAGCTCACAAACCAATTGAAAAACAGAGACAACTAAATACACAGTTAAGTTACAGCATAAAAATACAGTTAAACAGATTAGCACATGAAAACAAGGGGAATTAAATGCAATATAAAAGCACTGCAAGTGGGAAAAGTGTTGTTGTTGTGCGCCGTCAAGTCATTTCAGACTTATGGCAACCCTAAGGTGAACGTGTCGTGGGGTTTTCTGGGGCTGAGAGTGTGTGATATGGCCAAGGTTTCCCAGTGGGTTTCCATGATCAAGCAGGGGACTGAACCCTGCTCTCCAAGGTCGTAGTTCAATGCTCAAACCACTACACACACTGGCTCTAAAAAGACTATATACAAACCTTAAAAACAGAGCCACACAGCATTAGAAGTCCAACCCGAGTCAGTTTGTAAAGGCCTGACGGCACAAAAATATTTTGACCTCTGGTAGAAGGAGAGCAAGGACAGCGCCATCCTGGCCTCTCTAGGGAGGGAGTTCCAAAGTCTGGGAGCAGCCACTGAAAAAGCTACACCTAACTAGTTGTGTATTTCAAGTTTTGGCAGCCATTTACAACACTGCTGTCAAATGGGTGTGAAACGCCAGATCCTTCCTTCTACTCTAAAACATGGTGAAAGAGAGAAGCTGAGTGCCTGGGTTTGCATACCAAACATTCCAGGCTCACTGCTTGCTGTTTCTTCTTAAAAAGCAGGCGGTTGTGGGAGGACCTTTCCCACGCTCACTCTGGGCATGTCCTGGGAGTAAGATGTTGCATTCATTCTCTGTCTGTTTCATGCTTGTGAAAGCAATGACGTTTTTTTTTTCTTTTTTTTTTGCGGCTCTCTTAATCAGGAACTCCAGTCCCCTGAGCAGACTACACAGGGAGAGGCCACTGGGGAGTGGTGCAGCAAAACCCCTGGCCAGGGAGAGACTTGGTGAGCCTGCTAGATTTAGAGCCAGTGAGATGTCGTCATGGTTTAATTTAGGTCAGGCAGGGCTTAACCCACAAACAAGGCCTGATGGATGCCTGGGTGTGGTGGGGAGGAGCTGTCTGATAGTGATGGTGTGTGTATGTGCCTTCAGGTTGCCTATTGACTTACAGGCCTCCATGAATTTCATGGGGTTGATGAAACTTCAGTGACACATCTTTCAATAGAGGGACCATGTCTAGCCTTGAGTCAGAAATGGAAAATTGCTTCAGCCTAGGGGCCAAATTCAGCTCCATATGAGTACTGGAGTAGGTTCATTCCAAAGATGCATAAAGCTAAATATATGACGGTGACACCAATAATATTATGTATGTTTCTGTGCCTTCAAGTCACAGTGACTCGTGGCAAACCCATGACTTTCATAGGGTTTTCTTAGGTAAGGAAAACTCAGAGATGGTTTGTCAGTTCCTTCTTCTGAAATATAGCCCACAGCACCTGGTATCTGTTGGTGGTCTCCCATCCAAGTACTAACCAGGGATGGGCCTGGTTAGCTCCCAAAATCAGATGGGATCTGGTGCCTTTAGAGTATTTAAGCCCTTTCATTTTTCAAGGCCTAACTTTTTGCAATGTTAGAAATCTGTGAACTAAAGGAAAATTTTATTTTTTGGGGGGAAACAATATAATACACAAATTTTGCCCCCGGTCGTAGTGACACCCCTAAGGACAGATCTCACCCATAAACCCACTCCTAGTTTTCCCTATGAACATTCTTTGTTTATTAGACGCATTAAGAGGAGCACATGTTTTTATTGTTGCCACAAGGTGTTTTTGCTCCCAGATTTCTTGCGGAGCAGAGAGTGAGACCTTGAAAATCATTCACATCTAGAACTCTTATATTTAGATGACTAATGAACATCACATGCTGTGGGTAATATTTCAGAGGAAGGAACTGGTAAAAGACCTTCCAAGTATTTGTTGCCTAAGAAAACTCTGTGAAATTCATGGGATTGCCGTAAGCTAGCCAACAACTTGAACTCACACACAGACACATGGTTGAACACCAGTGACTTGGAAACTGTCCCTGAGTAAATCCTTCCAGGATATACCACTAGATCCAGAGTTCATTCCCCCCAACTCCCGTACTTAAGATTATGTTTAAAAGGGCCTTCAATATTGTTCTAGTATGAATCCCTGATCTTAGTTTCCTGTGTTGCTCAGTGTTAAAAATGTTAAACATGAGGATTTTTTAGGAGCCTGTTTCATATGACCTTTTAACAAAAAAAATACACACATTTGATTTAGATTCATAGCAGAATATAAAAGATATATTCGGCTGTTGCTGTCCAGTAGTGAGTTACAAGTGATGCTGTTTATCAGGGTTAAGGTTTCCATAGGCCCTAGGCACTCTTGTATTCATCTCCCCATCTTGTCTTGATGTAGCAGTAGGGACAAAAATTTTTTGTTCATCTTGTTTTTGTAGGCTCTGAGATTTTTGTAACCCCCTAAGCACTGTGCCTAAAGTGCCTAATGGATAAGGTGCCCCTGCTGTTATGTTTAGCTATTAAAATATGTATTATTCTTATTATATGCCTTCAAGTCAACTGTTAATTTATGTGATGTTATTCCAAGGTTTCCTTGGCAAGATTTATTCTGAGGAGGTTTGCTGCACAGCTGAGAGGATGTGGCTTCCCAGGGTCACCCCATGGGTTTTCATGGCTAAACAGGGAATCAAAACCTGGCCTCCCAGACTCCTCACCAGGAGCTCCAACCACTATACTATGCTGCCTGGAGAAGAGGCTTTGAAACCTGGTCTCCTAGAATCCTAGGAACACTCAAAACCACTATATCACACTGGCTGTTATAGATTGCAGGGCACTGTGCAAATAAAACCAATTTAGCCAATTTTTTTAAAAAACTAAAATTTTAAAACACTAAAATATAATTAAAACAGAGTAAAAGCATATTTGAAAATTTAACAAGTTAAAAGAGAACACAACTTTCTGTAGAATATGACAAATGCTAATAATTCTCAGAGAGCCAGCATGGTGTTGTGGTTGGAGAGTCTGACTATGACCCTAGAAACCAGGGTTCAGTTTCCCACTTGGTCATAGAAATCTTAGATGATGGTGACCTTAGATGTGTCACACACACACAGTCCTGGAAAACCCTGTGGTAGGTTCACCTTAGAGTTGCCATACGTTAGAATAACTTGAAGGCACACAACTACAACAAATAATTCCCTATTACAGTCTTTGAAGACTTTTAATACATGAGTACCCAGCAGTGACATCGTATATGACCTTGGGACTGACACCCAGAGCAGAAGTCCCCACCCAAACCATGTTCATGGAGAGATGAATCCTCTCCGGGATTTAGCCTGCACTTTAAAGGTACTATCCAAGGTGCTGATCTTATTTTGTTGAAAGGGTCAAGCACCTTGGATTGCACTTCTTGAAGCCACCAGCCCCCACTAGGGAGGTAAAAAGTATTCACAGTTATTCATTCCCAGGTTGAGAAACAGGATTCTGAGAAGTCTTGTTGAGAAGAATAACAGGCTGGGAAGAATTTTGTGCAGTTTTCTCCAAGCATTCAGAAGTCCCAAAATGTTGTACAGGAATTGGTCTTTGCCCTTGTCCCCCCACTCCTACTCCTACTCTCTCTTCTTCTTCTTCTTCTTCATTTTCTTCAACAAAACCCAATTTTTCTGTGCAGAAAATGGTTTTCCTGCACAGAAAAGACTGTTTTTTGTACAGGAAGCTTGGTATTTTTGCACAATAAGGCATTTTGCTATGCAGAATAATTTGCACAGAACACTTCAGAACATTCAAATACAGGAAACCTGTCGAGGAATATTCATTTCCCCCCGCAGCAGCAAAAAAAAAACACTCGTAATTATTTGTCCAGACATGCATTTACATCTCAAGTCCACACTGTGTTTGAGGTGGGCCTCTAGTTAGGGATATATGCATGCGTAAGTGATATTAGGCATGCAGAGCCAGAAAGTCACCATTGTGCCATGGACATATTCTGCCAGTAGCAGCAGAAGCAGAGTTACACAGACAGTGGGCCTCCTCTTTGCACTTTGTTACTGTGTATTGCAGTTGTACATTGTAGTTGGGCATTGCAGTGGCTAGAAATCAGAGCAATGAATCCAGATGTCCCAAAATTGAATCTCACCTCTGAGGTCAATCCCTTATGTAGCCTTGGATCCATCTTCTCAAGTTAAGGGAAGTAAGTTAACAATGTCCTTAAATGGTAAGGCCGTTCAACAATTTAGACAAGAGTGGAAAGTTTCAACGCCTCTCTGGGAAATTAGATGGGGGAAATTGTCTATAGCAGATTTGAGGATTGAGTCCAGAAACTTATTTGATAATTATTTTATATCCATTTAGTGATTAAAGTAATGTTTAAATTCTGTAAAGATCCTGATTAGCATACTTAAGTTTTTTGAGGAAAAGACACTTACAAGGTAACACTCACCTCTGTTTGAGAAAGGAGTCGCTTTCTCAATAGTATTTTTTCTTTCTTATGTCATCATGATTCTGTTTATTCATTTATTGGACTGATCAGCTTTAGTATATTCTTTGTACTCCATTTTAAGAAATACAGAGACAAATTGGAATGCGTTCAAAGAAGGGCAGAGGCATGGAGAACAAAACCTATGAGAGAAGATTGAGGGAGCTGAGCTTGTTCAGCTCGGTGAAGAAGAGACTGAGCAGTGACATGACCACATTCTTTAAATATCTAAAGGACCATCACAGAGAGGAAAGGGCAGGTTTTTCTCTGCTCCCTCAGAGGTTAGGACCATGTGTAATGGTTTTTAAATTATAGGAGGGAAGACTTTGATTGAACATTAGAAGGAACTTCTTGACAGCAAGAGCAGTTTGGCAATGAAACCAATTACCTGGAGAAGTGGTAAGTTTCCTTCTCCAAACTTCTTTAAAAAGGTTGGTGTAATGGCTTTCTGGGGGTGTGGCTATCTGGAGTGCCAGAGGAGCCTAGCAACAGGTTGCCAGGCAACCAGAATAGCTCCTCAGGAGAGAAACCCAGGCCCAGAGTATGTGGCAAGGACTGGTGGCTGAAAGGAAAAGATATATAAAGGCAAATCCTGATTGTCACTTGGCAGTCTTTCAGTGAGAAAGACCTCTAGAGTAAAGTGCCTCAGTCAGCTAGGGAGGTTGTCTGTGTGGGAAGGGTTTAATTCTTGGGGAAAGCCTGGAGAGAGGCAGAAGAACAGTTAAACCATTACAGAATCTGTTCAGAAAGTGTGACCTAGACTGGGGATTGAACCTTTGGTGAGAATGTAGCGAAAGGGCTGTTTATGATACTTGTGTTCATATAGGAGTTTAACTAAAAGTATTCTGAAGAATTGTATTAATTTTGAGCACCATACGAACTCTAATACTTGTACTGTATGCTATTTTAATAAATATTACAGTTCATTTTTTTGTAAACACTGACTTGGCTGAGTGGTATACAGTATTTAAAGATACACAGAAAACACGCTGCCATAGAACTATAAAGGGGTTCTAAATAACCATTGGAAGGCTTCACCCTTTTACACGAAGGTGGTATTATAAAGGGGAAGGCAGAGTTGTGTGTGAAGTGACAAGATGCTTATTAGATTGAGAAGCTACCATACTAGTCTGAGAGAGAAAGAATCAGGCCCTGTTACAGTTGGTCAGCTACCTGTTGGGGATGCTCTAGCTGGATGTCTTGGACTTGATGGCCCATGGCACCCCCGCTTCCAGCTCTGTGATTTTATTATCATGTATGATGTGTTGAGTGTTGCACAATAGCACCTAGCCATTAGCATGTGTTACACAATGTTGCTGTTCTGCAAAGGAGTTGTGTAGCATTTATATTTACACTGTGCTGAGAGAATACTGAATTGCAGCCCCTGCTTCATTGCTCTAGCACTCTCAACTTCTCTGGATGGCTGTAGATAAATCCAGCACCCTCTTCCAATGTGTCTCTTCACCCGCCCCTCCCCACTGCTGCCAGTCACCCCACCATCACCACATGCCAGCTCCTTTCTCCTCCTGCTGTATGAGCCTTTTCTTCATGCATCGTCAGGCATACTTGCCCGAGAGCATCACGCCTGGATGACAGAGAAGAGCACATGCCAGACACTGTCTGTATGGCTGCCCTTCTGCCAACCACCCCCACGATGTCAGAATGGATGACAGGAGGGACCTGATGTCCTTTGAAAGAACTTACAGGGACGGCTTATGCCCAGACAAAAAAGAGGGCATCCATTAGCAATCATTTTTAAAAAGAAGTAAATTGATCGTATTCATTAGATTCAACCCAGTAGTTTAGGCTAAGCTTCTGCTTACGTGTTTCAAAGATGATGCTGTATACCATGGTTGCAGAACAGGTTGTACAAGTGATTAGGCTGTACATAACCAATGTATTACCTAACATTAATCAGTAGAGAAGCTGCTTTGTTTAACTTTAAAATGCCAAGTGATGGATGTTCTCGGTAAACCACTGCCTTATAAGGTGATTGACATGCCATGTGAATAACTATGTTATTTGATGAAATTTGTACTGTGCTGAGTGTAACAAATGTTGATAAAGATAGCTGTGTTAGTCTGTTTCAATGAAAAAAGGAAGAGTTTTGTAGTAACCAGTTTATTTCAGCATAACTTTTGCTGACAACTTATTTTAATTAAATATTCTTTAAATGTTAAGTTGAATATTGCTTTTGCTGCAAATGGATATACCCAGGTTACAATACCACTTTGAAAATAAAGTTGTACACAGATAGGAAGGAAGGAAGGAAGGAAGGAAGGAAGGAAGGAAGGAAGGAAAAGGGAAGAGCAATGAGGAGCGGTTGATCCATTGGCAAGTGTGGTGGATCCAGAAACCACTTACTAGCCGTGGAACTTACTAGCCATGGAACTTGTGGGAGCTGCATGGATTCTCCCTCACCACCACCACTGCCACCAAAAAGAACAAAAAACACACACACAGGAAGTAGCCGTTCATTCATTTATACTTTGTGAAAAATTGGTAGCTTTGATGTTAAACATAGCAGAGATCCACTGTGTATATATCTATGCATACGTGCACTTTCAAGTCGCCTGTCAACTTAGGGTGACCCCTTGAATTGCTTAGGGTTTTCCTAAGTCAGAGATATCCAGAAGTGGCTTGCCATTGCCATCCTCTCAATTCTAGCCCAAAGCACCTGGTGCTTCTTGGTGGACCCTATCTTCGAGTATGAACCTGGCCTGACCCTGTTTAGTTTCCAAGATCAGACTGGATCCAGTTCCTTCAACACATCTAGGTTTTTGGTCCTGTCATGCCATGAAGCTGAGCAGCAGGAGATTCTAGACAGGCAAAATGATGGATTGCTTTGCGTACAGCATCATCAGCCTTGGGGAATCACTGCCACAAGATGTAGGGATGGCAACTACCTTGTATGACTTAAAAGCTGGTTCAAAAGTGTGAAGACACAGGTCCCCAGGTCCTGATAGAGGAAATACACCTATCCTGTTCTCTGATCTGACTTTGCCTTAAATTCCCCTCTCCTGATGTAATCTTTGCTTGTGCCAATTATGCTCCAGGAGAATTCTGTTGTGAACTGGAAAGATAGGAATATTTGTTTATTTACTATTTTTGCATTACATATTATATTATATTTTATAATATTACATTATATTCAAATAACCCAAGTTAAATGCATTATTACATTTATTCTGTCTTTTCCATGAAGACAACGTAGTTAAAACCACAAACAAATACATTATGTATATTAGTTATTTATATTCTGGAAGTTTTGAGAGCTTACAAATTAAAACAGTTGCAGATCAAAAATGTATGGGAATAAGACATTATTGTCTTATTCCCATACAGTTATTGTTAAAATGTAACTAATTGGTAGCTTTAAAAACAATTTAAAACATATCTATTTAAGCAAGCAAAAAATAAAAACAGGGCAGCAAACTATTCAATGCCCTTTCGTTGTAAGCGGTCAGTTGCCAAAAGTCTGTTGGAATGTGTTTGCATTATTTAATATATTATTATATTGGCCTGAATCAACTGGTCAGTGCTGATCAGAGTAGACTCATTGAAACCTTGGGATCAATCTATGTGTTGGCTCAGCGTTCAACAATTGATTCAGTAGGTCATGGGGCTTTTCTGCGCTACACTGTTATAGTGCTTTTATTCCACTTTCAAAATGCCCCTCCTTAAATTGCAAACCTCAGGATTCCAGAGGCTGTTGAAAGTGGAATAATAGCACTATAACAGTGTAGTGCAGAAAGGCCCTAGGATGAATGAATAGCATCCAGGCAATATGGTCAATATTCTACACCATCTACTTAGTTAAATATATTTGTACTTAACTAAGTTAAGAATAGGTATGTGACTAAGTAAATGTACGGTTGTTGTTCTGAGCCTTCAAATCGTTTCTGACTTATGGCAACACTAAGGCAAACCTATCACAGGGTTTTATGGGGCTGAGAGTGTATGACACAAATAAGTTTGGGACTTAGTATGCGCAATGGTTAATTTCCATAGAATATAGCACTTTTTGTGTAGGAAACAGCTTTTTCTGTGCCTAAATATTTTCTATGCAGGGAAAAAATGTTTTCCGTGCAGAAAATTTGTTTTCTGTGCAAAGCAAAGAGATACAAATTTTGCAGAGAATAAGTCCCAAACTGCAAATCAGCTTTGAAAATGGTGCTGTTTTTGAAGATTTTCTTGCAGCAGAAAGAAAATGGCTAAAATTACTCATTGCTTGCTTTGAGAAGAAAATTAAGAAAGAATTTCATCAATAACACTTACATATGACAGCAATTACAAACAGAATATATCTGAGCATTATGGTAGGACTATTTTTGGCTTCCTCCATTTTTAGCTGCTCCAGATAAAAGTTAAAGCTGTACCCAAAGAAGCATTAAACAGGAGAGAGGATGGAGTTGCCAAGTTGAAGCCAGAAGGTGTTAAGAGTGTTAAATCTATAAATCTGGACACTTTTTTTTTAACTCAGCATTTTCGTGCCTGATGGTATTTCTGTTCCAATCACCTACAAATCGTTTATGCCTTTTTTTCTTGCCAAACTGTGCTTTGATGATTCAGCATTCTTTGCTTTAATATTTCAGAACAGTCAAGAGTGAGATGGGATGAGGCAGAAGAAATGGGTGATGAGGGCAGTCTAGCAGTGGCAGAAAGAGAGTAAAAGATGGATGGTTTACATGAAGATGCTATGTCTCCCTGCCATTCAGCCCACCTCCTCAGGGTTGCCATTGTTCCTTCCTTATAGGAGGAGATAGTTCCTCAAGCAAACCCTGCAGAACAATCCCTTACACAGTTCTGAGCCTCCCACAAATAAGAACACTCTAGCTGTGGTGGCCTACATTCCAATTACACTGACTAGGAGTGATGGGAGTTGTAATTTCAGGCACACAGGGAAGGCACCATTCTCCTCAACACTGAAGCACACTTACCTCCATCCCATGCCCTCAAATTAAAATATAAGCCATGCATTACTCTCATAACTTTGCCTGCCCTACCAAGGCAATAAGATTTACAAAGTGAAGAAAATTTATTTTGCGGCATTAGGTTCAGAAACCTAAGATGTGGGGCAAATTTTTAAAAAAAATCAGTTTGTTCTTCCCACATTTTTTCTGCATGTGTGGAGATTTTCTTTAGCAATGTGTGAAGATTGCCACAATCTTGCCAGCCACAGAAAAGGTCAAATGCACACTGCCAAAGGTGCATTTTCAGTAATGGAGTTTCCATGTCTGAGGGCAAATGGGGCAAGTCCCTCAGAGGGAAACCAGGGTCCTCAGATGTGTTTTGTGGGGAGAAAAGGAGAGAGGGTTTCCTCTTTCCCCTTTTTTGCTGAGGTATTTGTAGGAATTGCTACATCCATTTTGGATAGATGGTTTAGTAATGTTCCTCAGTGACCTCAGAACATCTGCTCCAGAATCATATGTGGGAACAGTCATTAATTTGATTATGGCAGTCAAACTAGAAATGATGCAGTGATAGGAGAATCAGTCACAGTCCCATCAAAAGACTTAAGGAAATGGAGAACTCTTCTTTTATAATAATAGCATATTCACTAATATACAAAGCATCCAACATTCATGTATTGTAGTGGGAATGCAGAGAAAAAATAGGTTCTCACAAGGATCAGTGATGCACAGATATAATAGTCCCATGCAGGACTAGCCCCACCATGAGGCCGAGTGAGGCAGTTGCCTCAGATAGTAGATACTAGGAGGTAGCCACAAGGTGTTCCTGGAGAGAGATGTGCCACGCCATTTACCCTTCCCCCTCCCCCGTGAAGTTGCTGCTTTCTGTTTTGGCACCAGAGATTGCCCGCTGCCAATCTGGTAAGCCTTTATACACAAGAATAAGGGAGCAGGGAACCATCTTTTTCTTCATCTCAGGCAGCAAAATCTGCTAGGTGGCTGAAGTCCCACTATATGGGACCTGAGGTGGATATCCCACACATTTTGTGCACCCTGTGTATATGCAAGAATTCTGTTCCGGGAACCCTCACATAAAACAAAAAACATAAATGCTCCATCACATTATTGGCAATGGACCCAATGTGTGTGCACCCACTAGCTCACATTCAGCCCATCCATAGACAATGATTAGATGTGAGGCGTTGCTGGACCTTGCATTCATGTGTGCTGAGGTCATGTCAGCAGGGGGCATGCTCCATCGCTTGTTGCCCTGGACAGCTATGATGGACTTAGACAGACTCAGCTTTACCACAAATAACCAAGAAATGCATGCATTTGTGACTGTCTGATTGAGCAGCAGACTATCAGCCCTTTTCCCTGTCCTGGATCCCAAAAAGATGCAGTTAATCTTTCATCTCTATGTGACTAATGAAGAGAACTAAAAAATATAAAATGAGTAAAATGCTTCAGCTTCCATCTTCTTTCTTTCTAAAGATGAAACATGATTTTATACACACACACACAAAAACTAAATATTACATTCATGTTTAGCAACAGGAGAAGGCCGACCCAAAACATTTTGCTTAAGTTTTTTAATTCTGTTACTCCCTTCACTGCACCACCACCACATATATTTGTTGTTGTTCACTGCTATCAAGCTGGTTTTGACTTATGGTGACCTTATGAGTGAGAGACTTCCAAGTCGCCCTGTCCTCAACCACCCTGCTCGGCTCTTGCAGGTTCAGGGCTGTGGCTTCCTTGAGTCTCCCCATCTGGAATGTGTTCTTCCACTTCTCCTACTGCCTTCTACCTTCCCAAGCGCTATTGTCTTTTCTAGTGAGTCCTGTCTTCTCATGATATGTCCAAAGTATGATAGGCTTAGTTTAGTTTAGTCATCTTGGCTTCTAGAGAGTTCACTGATTTGATTTCTTCATTTGTGCCTTCAAGTTGCCTGTCAGCTTATGGGCAACCCCATGAATTTCATAGGGGTGCTTTTGCCAGTTCCTCCTCCTGAAATACAGCCTACAGCACCTGGTATTTGTTTCTCATCTCCTATCCAGGTACTAACTAGGGCCTGCCCTTCTTAACTTCTGTCATGCCCTGGGTAACTCACAACCCATAAACTCCACTCTGAGGTAGAAGTAGCATTTATTTGTACCAAAGCAAGCAACACAGCACACTGTTTCTGAAGTTGCTGAGACTGATGCATACATGGAGTTCACGGGTTTTAGACCTTTTCATATAAATTTGGGTGCACAAAGCTGTGAGTGGAGAAGGATCATAAATGTAACATCACTCCACATCTTTTGACATTTCCCAGAACCACAGTTGTTTAGTTGTCTTTCATCCTTGGGCAAGAACATATTTGTCTCTTAGCTTTAAACACTATGAGTTCCCAAAGCACCTCTTGGTACTTTTGTTTTCTTCGCCCACTCTGATCTTCTCCCCCTTCATCAGATACATTGTGGCAGTGAGCAGTAGAGCAATTAATCATTTGATACATTGGAATACTCAAGCATGCTTCAAACGAATACATGATTTGTATTTGTTAATATCAATTAACATTTGATATTTTGTAGAGTTGACTACCCCAGCAATTCCCTATACTGGGTACCCTATATATTCTAATACACAGCTAATATACTATCACAGGGGCTGCACATTCTCACAGCTTCCAAGATCAGACAGGATTTGGTGCCTTTATGGTATTTAAGGTCTGATTTGCTCTAAGACCCATTTATTTGTCGTCTTATCAGCCCACAGTATCTGTGGAACTCTTTTCCAGCATCACATTTCTAATGAGGTAGTTTTCTTCCTTTCGCAAACATACACAGAAATTGGAAATATGATGGCATGGACAATCCTCACTTTAGTATTCAGTGATGTATCTCTACATTTCAGGATCTTGTCTAGTTCCTTCATAGCTGCCCTTCCAAGTCCCGATTTCTTGATTGCTGTCTCTATTCTGATTTATAACTGGAAAATTGTTAACTCTTTCAGTGTCTTCATCACCTGTTTTAAAGTTTCATAAATCATCTGTGGTAATTGTGTTTGTTTTTTTTCAGTATTCATCCATAAACCTGCCTTTGTACTTTCCTCCTTGACTTTCTATCCATAGTTTTTCAGAAATCCACAGTTTTTCAGAAAAAAATTATGACAGAAAATAGCAAAAATTGTAGAGCAGAAGGCACCAGAACAGCAAAACAATAAAGCAATAATAAAACCGTTAAGCCAAAGAAAAGCAAACTGCAACAAAGTCTCTGACAAAGCTGCTGCCAGCTTTTTTCCACCTCCAGATTGCAAATCAAGACTGGTAACGAGTTCCCATAGTTTTTCATGATCTCCACAAAGACTTTGCTATCTAGTATATAAAAGTCAAAGTTTGTCTGTTGGTCCGTGTCAGGCAGAGAAGACCTTATATGATTGGCTGCCTGAGAAGATTCTATGGAATCCTGTGGTGTACAATTTAGGGAGGGGCCTTCAGAATTCTCAGCCAGTGAGCTCTTGGGTGTGCCTTGAATAGGCCAGTTGCTATGAAGGAGAGGCCTAGCAGCAAGGAGGAGGCCAGCGTATTTCCCTCAGGAACTCACCTCTGTATTTTAATAGCTCTGAATATAGATTGGATTGGGAAATATGAGGAAAAGTTACAGGTACTGGACAAGACAGTTTGGGGAATTACAAACACAGGATCTCAAATCTGTGTATTTCAACCAAATCTAATTCCTAAGGTAAAGTAAGGTAATTCCTAAGGTATTTCTACAAGTATCACCTATGAGAAAATAAAATCCTGAGCAACGCTAGGTAAGTACACTAGTAATTTATAAAGCACAGGCTGATTTTCTTCTGAAATCCTTTGGTGTGCTCCATTATCCAGTGTATGCGTGCAATATGGTCCCTAGCATCTCTTCCTTTCCTGAACTCAGCTTGGGCATCTGGCATTTCTCACTCTATATGTGGTAGAAGTCTTTGCTGTAGAATTTCAAGCATCTGTTTGTTTGCATGGGAAATTAATGCAGTGGTCTTGTGGTTACTCAGTTTCCTGTTGTCTTCTTCCTTGGGGGCTGAAATGTATAGTGAGCATTTCCACTCTATGCTCCATTCTTTTGTTGACAGATTTTAGTTAGAACTAGATTCTTTTGACCTCCAACTAGCCACACCAGTCCAATTCACCATAGAGTGAAGTGAGAGAATAAGGGGAGGAAAAGATTTCCCTACTATCCCAGACAATAATTGTATTATGGGATTTGTAATCCATCTGGAAAAAAGTGACAGCTTGAGGGAAGGTCATTGTAAACGACTAAAAGTACTTTTCAAGATGCCAATAACAAGGCGTGTCCCTAAAAATCATCATTGTCGGTTCTCTAACTCTCAGACTCTGCAAAAACTAAAGCTTTAAGGAGGGAACCAATCAAGGCAGCCCAACAAAATGAGCAATTCCCCTTAATAACGTTGATGGCAAAAACGGCACAAGTAGCTCCAACTGCTAAAAAAAAATCAAGGGAACTGGTGACGGACCTAATGTTCCAAAATCTCAACTAGCATAATCATTCAGTAAAACGCAATTGCGTAATATTCAAAGGGAGGAGCTGGGTAATAGACGTCCTCGCTATGCCATTGGCCATTCGTTGTCTGGCCCCACAGAGGAGTCCCGCTTTTCCGCAAGGGAACGTACCGTCTACGTCAGCGCAACCGGTCAGCACAACAACCCAGAGGGGAGAGTTTTTTTGCAGTCAAAGTCCGCCCTTATTACTGTTTGCGCTATCTCTCTTCCTTTTCCCTATGGCTTCAGGGCACGAAGTAAACTTCCTCATTTACTTCTGCCCGCTTTGCAACGTCACTTCCGATTCGGTGTTAGTTGCAAGCCCCAGCCATGCTTCGATTTACAAGGAAAAGCGCCATTTTGGATATGAATCCGAACGCTAAGGCGGCGCCGCTCTAGCCGAAATCGATCGCCTATGGATAGGACAAAGGGCCGCTCTAGAGCTTGGCAGCTCTATGGTGAAATCCTCCTATACTCTCTATCATATTGTTAAGCCACCCAAATCTCCCATTTCGGTGAAATTTATTGTTTAGAAAACGCCTTTCTGATCGCCCACTGTCTATGGGCTACTACTCGCCGCTCTAAACAGTCGAGCCTTTCGGAACCGTGAGAAGGGAAACACCACTTCCGCTCCTGAACGGAAGAGACCGTCCCCATGACGACCGCGTTTGCTTGTGCTGGCGTCCAGGCCTGCGCCGTCCTCCTTTCACGGCCAAACATAGCTCCTCCTCTTCCTTCTCCGCCCCGCCCGCGCAGATGGGGGGAGGAGCTGGATGCGGGTCGTCACTTCCGACTGCGGGCCCTTCCCGGCCGCCATCTTGCGGTGTGGGGGACTCGGGGGGCCCGGGGGCCGCGGCGGGCCGCTCGATGGGAAGATGCAGCGCGCGGGCGGCGGCGGCGGCGGCGGCGGCGGGGCGGGGCCGGGCGGCGTGCTGGGGGCGGGGCCGGGGCGCGCGCTGCTGAGGCGGGAGTTGCGGCTCCTTGAGTCCATCTTCCACCGCGGCCACGAGCGCTTCCGCATCGCCCGCGCCTGCCCGGACGAGCTGGGCTGTGAGTTCCTGCCGGGCCCGGACAGCGGGGGACCCGTCCGTATCCATGGCAACATCACGGTGAGACGCTGTTGGGGGGCACGTTGGGGAGGGGAGCTTGCAATTGGGCAAGAGCCCTCTCATTCCGGGAGGCGGGGCTTGAAGAGGAGTGGGGTGATGGGGCAGGGCTTGGAGGGGAGTGGGCGGGGCGTTCTCCGAGGGCGGGGCTTGGGGAGAGGGCATTTGGTCGGCAAGTTGAAATTTGGGCAGGAATGGGAAAGTGAAGAGCTGGGGGGGGGGGCTTGATTTACGGAGGGGCTAACTGTAAAGTTGAATTCTAGCCATCTTGAGAGAAGTATGTTATAGGACCGGTAAGTAGCAGATGATCTAGAACAATCTGATTCTCCAGATTTGCTGACATAAAACTCCCATCATCCCCTAACTTGTGCTGCCTGGAGCTTCAAGGGAGTTTGCCATGTCGATTGAGAGTGGGAACAGGAGATAAAACAAAGTGGGGCTACCTTGACACAGATGATCCTGGGGACAGATGGTGCAGAAGGGTGTTTACCCAACAAAAAGAGTTTGAAGAAATTGTTTTTGGACTTCAGTGCTCAGAATGGGCGTGCTGGTTGGGGAATTCTGGGTGTTGTAGTCCACAGAAGTAACTTTTCAGAGTTCTGAATTCCCCCCTTGAGGGCCTGTACCTTGGGGCCTTTTGGGCTTTTAAAGCAGTAAACCTGTTTGCTCCTAAGCCTGCAGGAGATGTTGATCAGACCTAGACCAGTTGTTTTGGGATCTTATTCTATGCTTGAGGTGGAATTGTGAGACAGTTGCAAAGGATGTAAGGAGCAAAAGCGCTGCTGGGTTCTCTTACATTCTGTGTGGCACTGCCTTACTGCTTCTTATATAAAACACTTTTTTCCTTTAGGAGTCCTATCCAGCAGTCCCCCCAATATGGTCTGTGGAATCAGATGACCCCAATTTGGCAGCAGTCCTGGAGAGGCTAGCAGATGTAAAGAAAGGAAACACCCTGGTGAGGCAGTGGGAACACCTGTTTTGGGAAGGGAGGAGACTGATGGAGCAAGAGGTGCTCAATTAGGTGGCTTCCTTGTCTGTTCTCATCTTACTCTCGCTATCTGTTTCTCCCTGGGAAGCTCCTGCAGCACCTGAAGCGGATCATTTCAGATCTCTGCAAACTCTACAACCTTCCACAACATCCAGATGTTGAGATGCTGGACCAGCCTCTGCCTGCAGAGCAGGTGAGCTACCCAAGCAGCCTTCTGAAGCCAAAGAGCATCCTGTTATGTTTCAGTGATGTTGTGGAGGTGCTCACTCTGAGCATCTGGGTCTGTGAGTATAGTATCAAGAGAGCTTGAGAGGGTTGCTCTTTTTGGAAAACCGCTTCTCAAATACCCCAGCCAGCATCACTAGTGGCTGTCCTGGATGAAACTTTCTGGGAGTTGTGGTTCTCAAAAATATTTTTTCTGAGCTCTGGAAGGCCCTATGTATTATGCTGGCTGATTTAAATCAGGGATGGGATGAAGACGTGTTTTGCTTCCTCCCAGATGTTTGGGTACTTCATACTCCCCATGCCCTTCCTAGTATTGCGAACTGTCTTTTTGGATTTATAGTCCAAAACATTTGTAGGGCCAAAGATTATCCACTCCACCATGCCTGGTCTAGATGCCTGCTGTCAGCTTCATCTGTTATGCCAGGTGGGTCCTTTCCTAGAGCTGCAAGATCTAAAGATGGTGGTGCACATTCTGATAATCTCATGATTGGACTTCTGTAGTGTGCTGTACATTGGGCTACATCTATACCAAATTCAGAAGCTTCATTTAGTCCAAAACATTGCAGCTAGATTGGATATCAGTACATCTGAGAATTATCATGTTACACCAATATTAAAATCGCTTTACTCGCTGCCATTTAGTTTCTGGGTAAGCTGTTAAGTATTAGTTGTTGCCTTTAATGCCCTTCATGGCTGGGGTCCAGTGTACCTACAGAATTGCTTTCCACCATATAATCCACCTCATACACTCAGGTCCTGTGGGAGACATTTACTTCAGTCAGCCAAAAGTAGGCTAACAACTGTTACCCAGAGGGTGTTTTCTTCCCCTCCACCACTATCGTTTAATGATTTGTCAGCTGGATATACTTTAAAATAGAGTTTAAAATAGCAGTAAAGACCAGTCTCTTCTCAGCAAGCCTATCCAGATGATTTTTAAATCAATGACTTTTAAAATATACATTGATCATTTTAAATATGTGTTGGTTTTATATGCTCTTTGAATTGGTATTATTTGTCTTATTAATTGTGGTTTCCCACTTCAACCTAGAGGGAAAGGCAGGTAAGAAATAAATATTGATATTGTTACTATAGATCAATATTGTGTGCACTAACTTGCCCCAGTTTGATTCCTGCTTGATTAGTTGGAATACAATTCTTATTCATCCCAAACAGCATTTTAAAAAAATCTTGTCCAGCAAGTAAAATTTTTGCCCATCCACCTATTGCTGAGTAATTAACATTATGTATCAAATTTCTTACAAATCTTTGGCCCTACCAATTAGAGTGGGCAGCCTGCAGGTATAACTGCTTGTAGCGCAGGAGCAATCTGACAGAAACTAAGAAGAAGATAAAAGAAAAAATATATTTTCTATATTTCACAAGTGCTTCTCTGGTTAGTTGCCTGGAGGCAATTTTAAAGTTGTTCCAGGTGAGTGCTTTCAAGATGTGCCGCCTAACATGATTAATAGTTTTTTTAGATTTTTCTTTTCTTTTTGGTTTGTTTTCTATGGTTCAGCATTAATTTTCTCTGCTGTCAAACCTGTGGGATTTACAAAGTGGCTCTCCAGTGACATTTTGAAATTTGTAAGCATAAAACAAACTAAATAATAATGTGGAGATTTTTACACAGTATCTCTGAGCATGACATTTAGGAAGTACTTAACTTTGGAGTTTGAATACCAAAAGCATGAATTTGGTGTGGGACAGCAAAGCAATGTTACCAGCTGCTCACTTGTAGAAGGATGGCCCCAAGAACAATCCCACAAGGCAAAATGAGGACAGATGTGTGCTTTTCTTCTTACCTCTGGCCTTGCAGGACAGTAGCTATTGTCTCTGGTTGAGTGTCTGGGCAGCTCTTATGTGGTGCTCACTTAAAATGGTGTCCTCTGGCAGACCTATGCTCAGTTGTCCATATTTCACTCTTGGCTTTGTGTACGTTTGCGTTCCATAGAGCACCCAAGAAGAAGTTTCCTCTGAAGAAGAAGATGAAGAAATGCCAGAGGTATGCTGTCCATTAGACATCTCCCAACCTTCCACATCTTATCTGCCAAGCCTTAATTGCAGAGCTGTGCCCCTCCCCTCCAAAATTCCCAGAGCTTGGCAAAGTGCCCTTTTAGGGGACTGCAACTCTCAGAATCTTCCATCCAGTATGGCCGCTGGGAATTGTAGTCCAAGCCTCCCACACCTCCCCCCAGTGTTGCCAAGTTCTGGGAATTCCACCAGCTGAACACCTAATTTTCTGCCACTGTAATCCAGAGTGAGTTCTTCTCTTCTTTTCAAGGACACAGAAGAGCTCGATCACTATGAGATGAAGGAGGAAGAGCCAGCAGAAGCAAAGAAAGCTGAAGATGATGGCATTGGAAAAGAGAACCTGGCCATCCTTGAGAAAATAAAAAAGAACCAGAGGCAAGATTACTTAAATGTACGTGTCGCCAGGCGGGAGGGCCAAGTGTTGTGGGGGGAAGGTAGGCTGGTAGAATTGTTCCCCTACTGTGAGGGCTGCCTATCCTTTCAATGTAGGGACTGAGCAGGGCTCCTTCAGGACCTGACACTCTTTGGGTGTCCTTTTCAGCAACTGCAGATAGCTGTGGGCCATTTAGACCACTGACACAGTCTGCTGTCTTAGGCTCCCATCTCCCTTGCCTTAGTGGTAGGGCCAGTTCTGAATTCTTCCTTAGCTTTGAAAGGAGATCTGTGCAGTAGAAGTTTAAAAGAGATTAAATCCACCCTGCAGTGATGGCTTAGGGCAGTGGTTCTCAACCTGTGGGTCCCCAGATGTTCGTGGACTTCAGCTCCCAGAAGCCCTGAGCATTGACCATAGTGGCTGGGGCTTCTGGGAGCTGAAGTCCACGAACATCTGGGGACCCACAGGTTGAGAACCACTGGCTTAGGGTGTGAGTGTTTGAAGCTCTTTAGCCTCTTTTTTTAAAAAATCATGTCAGTGTATTAGCCTTTTAAGGGGAAAAAAAAAGCCCAGCCAGATATATATTAGGAATGAGGAGTGGTTTGCTTGCTGTTTTGGAGAGAAGCATGTCTCTTGGTCATAACAAGCTCCTTGAAATAAGAGTAAACAGGATGGGTAGGAGCAGGTGTTTAAAAGATACATGAGAAATTTCCAAAGAACCACTGGGGAACTGTTGTCTTTCATATTCCATTGTCCCTTGGGCTTTTCTAGTTTTTGTTGTTGTGGGCCTTCAATCCTGCTAGGGCAGGATTATCCAAATGCAAATGTTTGATTTTTAATAGCCTCTGGAGAAGAAGCACAACCATCATTCACTTCAGTGACATCCCAGATTGCTCCCCCCTTATTTTCTCTTAGCTGACTGAATGGATACCATAGAACCTTAGAGCTGAAAAGGACCACAAGGGCCATCTAGTCTACCCCCTACCATATACAGCTAAACCTGTTCTGAAGGATGGCCTCCAAAGAAGGAGACCCCCTGACCCTGCTTGGGACAGTTCTTTGTATTGTTTAACAATGTTACAATCAAGAAGGTCTTCCTAATGTTTAGGTGGAATCTCTTTCCCTGTAATTTGAATTCAAGTCTCTCCTGCTCTGGAGAGACAACTAAGTACAGTAGAGTCTCTGTTATCCAACCTTTGTTCATCCGACATTCCAGATTATCCGATGTCGCGGCTGCCTGGGGGCGTGGCTGTAGTAATTTCCATGCCCCTGGACATGCCCGGACATGCCCCCAGACATGCCCCCAAATGGCGGCCGCCACGGGCCTCTGGATTATCCGACATTTTCGGGTATCCAACGATCAGCCCGCCCGTTTATGTTGGATAACCGAGACTCTACTGTATTACATTTGGAGTTCCTGTTGTCATGAAGGTGAAACCATCCCTTCATTTTCTTGCACTGACAGGTTGGGTTATAATAAAGTCTCTGCAGAAGTGACAACTCCCTCTCCCAGCAGTTCCTAGCACAGTCATTGCAGTATACAGACTCTTTAGATTGTCACATACCATAATGCTCTTTTTTAAAAAAATTCAACTGATGAACCTTGAAATAATGTCCTTTTTTTACTGGCTATGGTGTTTTGCTCGCTATAGTTAGGAAAATTGTTTGTGGACTTTTTTTAATGTTTTCTACCGGCTGTTGCACAGTTTAAAGGCTTCCATTAGCAGTCTTGTTTCTTACGAAATTTAGTAGAAATTTCTAGAAACTCAGAAGATTTGCTTTTTGGAACTACACTTTTCAGATCTGCCACCTAGCATGAGGGGATTCTGGGAGGGTCTCCAGAAAAAAGGTATTTCCCTGAACTCTTGAAACTGTACAGTAAAAAAATAAAAAGAGAATTAAAAAAAAGAAACTGTAGAATAAAAGTCATTTCAGTCCTTTATCCTCTCTGAATAAAAAAGATTTTTGAACACATACTATGAAAGATGCTTAGAGCTGCCTACAATCCATGATTGGGGCATGGCATTTAAAAAAAAATTCCATGTAGATTTAGGCCCCTGTCTTCCTTAATTTGGAAAAACAGGAAGACTTCTTGGCATGTGAGTTTTCTGCCTCCCGGAAGATTTACAAAATTTACAATTTTATGTTCTGTACGCAGGGAGAAATCCCTTGGAAGAGCAGCTTTTTTCTTCTACCTTCTCTAGTAATAATTATAAAGCCTTTTGGAAACATGCATCTTAGGTGCTTTAAGAGTTGACCTGGTGTATCTGAGGAAAGACGTCTCTAGAGTGCAGCATCCTATTCCCCTGGTGGCCAAACAATCCGGTGGGAAGTCCACAAGGAGTCTTTCAGTGCAGTACACTACCCTGTTGCTCATTTCTCCTCCCAGCAGCTGGCATTTAGTGAGAGACTGCCACTGAACAGGGAGGATCCAATCTGAATTATTGTGGCTAATAGGAACTGAAAAGGAGCCCTCCTGGATCAGGCCAAAGGTCTAGCTGGTCAGGCAGGTGCTTGAATCGAAGCTCAGAAGCACAACATGAGTTTGCTAATATGACTGAACAATTGATATCCAGAGATGTCCTGCTTCTGATTCTAGACAGTGGTTCTCAACCTGTGGGTCCCCAGATGTTTGTGGGCTTCAGCTCCCAGAAGCCCTGAGCATTGACCATAGTGGCTGGGGCTTCTGGGAGCTGAAGTCCACAAACATCTGGGGACCCACAGGTTGAGAATCACTAGAAGCTATATATAGCAGCAGTTGTTAACCTGGGGTGTGTGAACCCCTGGGGAGGCTGTGGTCCTCACAGGGGGTCTACAAAGGCTCAAAGAAATGTTATGAGCTTTTGCAGTTAAAACAGCAGGAATGAATGGAAGGAAGGAGGACGGACAGTCATACATTGATCTCAAAGGTCAGGAGTCTTTTGCAGATGACAGACATCATTTGTACAGAGTGTCATTATAGTTTTTCAAAACCATTAAAAGTTATGAGACTGATAGCAAAAAAAAAAAAGTACTTAGCACTTGCAACTTCTGCATGTGGTGAAAACATTCAAGTGAGTGACACTGGGTGGCTGAGTGAAAGTACGTGCTATTTCTTGCTACCACCCATACAACCAGAAGTCTCTTTAAGTCTTGGTAGTCTGTGGCAGAAAAAGATATTTAAAACGGGTCCCTGGTAATGAAAAAGTTAAGAACCACTTGCATTCATACCTGACAGTCAGTAAGAGACTGTGTGCAAGTTTGTCACGTTCCTTTTAAGAGCCCTCGCTATGCCTTGAGACAGCAGGTTCCACAGCTTAAAAACTGCATTGTGGGAAAGACATTGCCTCCGTTTGTCAACCCAGAGTTTGCTGCATCAATTATCTCCAAATTTGAAAGAGGAGGAAAAACATGTTTCTGTTCATACCAGGCATAAAGGGATGAGGGGAGCAAGCTGATGCCTTTGGTGGACAAAGAGAACAGGAGGGTAACCAGAAAATGCCTCTTCCCGTCTATTGCAGGGGGCAGTGTCTGGGTCCGTGCAGGCCACTGACCGGCTGATGAAGGAGCTCAGGGATATTTACCGATCAGCAAGTTTCAAAGGTGGTAAGTATCTTGTTTTCATGTGTGAGATGCTTTGTCTGTGAGCCAGGGGGCAGGGCACATTGAAAGTCTAATTTGGGGAATCTCAGAACATTTGTGGTCTCTGTCTAGGACTCTTATACTTTGGTGGTACTAACCCATTCCTTCTGTCATCCACAGGAAACTATGCAGTTGAACTAGTGAATGACAGCCTGTATGACTGGAATGTCAAACTCCTGAAGTAAGAGCTTGACTGAGGATGGAGGGGGTTGGCTTTTTTCTCTATGTATACATTATGTCTGCTGCTTCGGTTCTAAGAACAATCAAAATGTTAGATACAAAAGTTCTTCTTCATGGTCTCTGTGCCTCACACACTAGGAGCTTTTGCACATGCACGGTAGCGTTCGGAAGATTCTAGAGCTTAGTAGCTTGGCAGGAACCCCTCCCCCATGCCCCTACTGAGCATGCTCAGCCCGCCAAGCAACGGTCACTCCTCAGTTCTTTCTTGTCTGCCGTTGCGAACAGAAGGTTCATTGTTTGGTAGCGACTCTTGGCTTGTTATTTCGGATTTTTTGACTAACGAACTTTGGATTTTGACTTGGCTTTTTGGATAACAGACTTGGATTTGGTAAATTGGAACCCCCTTTCCCTCCTCCGCTTCTTCGTCTTCGTTCTCTATTCTTCTCGCTCTTCGCCCTCCTTCTCACCATCTTCAGACTCTATTATATGTCGGCCTTGTTTAAGAACTGTTCGACCGGTGACCGTAAAGTCGCCCTGACCGACAGACACCGGGTTTGCCTATTTCGTTTCAGTGAAATCCACAACGTCAAGGCCTGTGCTATCTGTTGCAAGTTTACCACGCAGACACTCTGTAACCGCTCGTCAAGGCTAAAATGTCATTGTTGGGAGGAGTCCCTTTGAGTGCGAGACCAACCAGACATCCCAGTCATGTCGACATTGACCTCTGGGCGACCCACGACCACCACCCCAGCAGTCTTGGTGGCTGCCGTACTGCTGTCATCGACGACTTTGGACCTGGTACCGTCCTTGTGGATGCCGATATTACTGCGGATCCCGAAGTTACAGTAGGCGGCGTCGACATCTCGGGAAGCTTCTGCGGGCTCGCAGGCAGCAAAACAGCCAAAAACGCTTACCGCTGCC